>CATIWQ010285161.1:0-10009 GCA_949673415.1 Euphorbia schlechtendalii
GGTTCGATATCTTTTAAAACTACATCGCAACTGTATACTTGCAGTTATCATCATTTTTCTATTTGAAAAGAGGTATTGACAACACCTGCATTTTACGTGAACAAGTTTTTGGCATTATTATTAAGGATAAGCCTTACGAAACGAGTGTAGCCAAGTCTTGTGAATAAGTTATTAAACTTATGAGTAGAAAAGTGGTGAACAACAAACCAATCAACTATAAAAAAAGATTGGTTGTATACGTGCAACTTCACCCGCCACTAACTCAGCCTCACCCAATAGCAGCGGACAAGAATCTCTAATTCAATCACGTCACTGAACACAACGTTCTTAGCTAGAAATTCGCAGACTTCATTTCCAAAAAGGCCGTTGAATAGTCGCTATCCCAAACAAAACCTAAAGACCAAATTGAACCAATCAAAATTTTCAATTACCTAATAAATACAAATCCAGGAAAATAAAGTGTTGGGGTTGGTTCGCTATCTAGTTATCATGCCAAAAGGAAGTCCCAAACCCGTTGCTAACACTTACACTCATTTATTGAAAAAATTCCCAAAAGTTTCGATTAGAAATGCAACAAGACACAACGTTCTTCCAAATAGGCGATAGCAAACGCTTGTCAAATTCCTCTATTGATGCCAAGACAAGAAGCCATGTCTCCTCACACAAACTTCATGGCATAAATAATTTTGATTCGATACACGCAATTTTCATATTCATTTTAAGAGTAAGATACAATTAACCAATTTGAAATCTCTAATATAAGGGCCTCCCAAATTTTTTTGCAAAGTTATCATGGTCCAACTAACCTCACTAAGCCCTGCAAAGTTCGCATCACCAAGTCAAAGAAAATTGAACATTAATTGGACTAATTTATCATTAACGGACGATGGAAGCTTATAAAGAGAGAGTAGATAAATTGGAAGGGATGAAAGGACCAATTTAATGAGAACAACACACCCACCATAAAATGAGCATTAGCCCTTCTAACCTGACAAACGGTTCTAAAATTTAACAATCAAAGGTGATTATAGAGACATCGGAATCTATTTCACACTAAGAGGAGCATCAAGATATGTAATCGGAAAATGTTCTACTTTACAACAAAGACCTTTCACACACAAATTGCAAATATAGCTCATGAACATTAATACTAAAAATTGAGCTCTTGTGAAAGTTAATACGTAAATCTGAGATCAACTCAAAGTAACAAAAAGTACAGATAAAAGTGGGTGAAAGAGACACATTTGTCAATAGAAAGCACAAAACATAATCTGAAAATTGTAGTAAAGAGATGTGAATGGCCGACCCCTCAACTCGGAACTCAAGGATAAGGCCTTCTTGAACCCTCACATCAACAAGTTGCTTTAAACCCTCAATACCCAACACAAATATGAACATTGATAAAGGGTCATCCTGTTTAACTCCTCGATGAAGATGAATAGGATCCAAAGGTGACCCGTTAATAAACATAAAAGTTGTAGAATTTTCCTGACAATTACATAACCACGCAATCAATTTCTCATGAAAACCCATCTTTCTCAAAACAACATCAATATAACATCATGAAATACAATCATACACCTTATGAAAATCCAATTTCAATACAAATCATGACTATCACCGAGAATGAATGAAATGAACAACTTCTGACCCTATAAACGAACACTCATGGATACTTCTATCTTTAACAAACCCAAATTGATTTTTTAAAATCAACTCGGGAAGGAGAGGTTGCAGCTGATTTGATAAGACCTTAACAATTAGTTTAAAAACTCCATGGAATAAAGCAATAGGTAGAAAATTGTTCAATGAGCAAGATCCCAAAAATTTTAGAATCAGAATCGTAGAAGAGATATTTATGGAGTCATGTAACATTGATGAGACATGGAAGTTATTAAATAGCTGCATCACTTTAAGCTTAATTCTTTTCTTGAAACATTTATATAAAAGAAATCGAAACCATCAGGGCTTGGTGCTTTATTTTCACCACACGCACACACTGTTGCCCAAGTCTCGAACTCCCCAAATGGTTCAATCAAATGACCATTCGACGGGCCATCTACTTGTTGAAAACTCAAACTGGCCAAGGAAAAGAGAATTGTAGGAATTTCCCAGAAGAGATTAATATAGAAATTTCTAATTGTCAAGTTAATCACTACCGTATCACTAACCATTGTCTTGTCAATTTCTAATTGGTAAATCCGATTTAACATGGAGCAAGCCGAGGTAATCCGATGGAAAAATGTTGTATTATCATCCTTCATAATGGTTCATTTTACTCTAGATTATTAATGTCACATTCTCAAACCACTTCTTATAATCCACCAATGTGGAATGAGTAATTTGCATTTTGATCCCTCTGAAAAATCTATTGGCTAAATGGCACTACTCGAAGTGAGCTCAATCAATCGTGTTTCTAACACCTTTATACGATATTCTAATTTTTCAAAGTTCTCTGAATGCCAAGGATGAATAAAATCTTACAACCATCCTAATTTGAAGTTAAAATCCTTATCTACAAAAGAAGAGCATATAAGCGCCCATTTCAGCATCAAAAAAGGAAAAAAACCTTCATGATCCTACTAGTAGTTTAAAGAGCAAAACTGTCAAGGTCCTGAGTTTCTTAAATTATGTGATTTAAACAAAATCAAAAAATGATCTGATAAAGAAGAGTCAATAATGGAAAGGTGTGTGATCGGCCATTTATATAAAAGATCACAAAAGACGAGGACACAATCAATCCTTGAAAAAGCTTAACTATTAGACCACGTATAATCTCTCCCTTGTAGCAGCACATCATATAATGCGCAACCATTCACAAATTCCTAAAATTCAATCATCGAATTTGAAATATCTCCTCTACCTCCTGAGCATTCAAAACTATGCAAAATCTCGTTACAATCTCCATACAATAAAACATGTTGAAGACCTACAATGGAGGACTCTAATTCATGCCACATCAGACCCTTTTCAACATAGTTAGTAGGGTCATAAAGACACACCAAATTGAAATCAACCTGATTTAAAATCAAATGAATAATCACTCATCTATCTGAGGCTTGAACCACCAATCACTGAAACAATGCCAAATTCCATGAAACAATAATACCCCTTGAAAGACCCTATCCTTTGGAAAAGTCATTATTTCCCCAAATCTTTCTCACGACTTCTTGGACACCTTGCTTACTTTCATTTCAAGAAGAACAATAACTTGCAAACTAATCTCACAGATACAAGTCATTATGTCCCCAAATCTTTCTCATGACTTGTTGGCACTATTTTGTAACACCCCCCTAAAACATTCCAACATAAAAAACTTAAGACATTAAAATTAAATTAAGAAAACCTCGATGCAAAGAGCCCCACTCAATTTAGGCGATCGTCTAAAGCTTCCAAAATAGCCCTTTTATGTCGCTTTCAAATAATTGGAGCTTTCTACCCACTCTGAAAGTTGACAAACCCTCCTGACACTCATTCTCCCCAATTTGAGATCACAAAATGACTTTATTCATATTGGAAATATCTAACAATGATGAACTCAAAGTCATTTGCACTAACTTACTAATATATCCAAGAGCTTGATCAATAGGTAAAATCGACATCAAAATCTCCTTCCCATTTGGCCTCATCTCTTCCACCAGTTCTGACACATGATTCAAGTTCAAAACTATAGGTCCCTTTGAGAAATGATTAAGTGGTGAATAAGAATGGTTACCTTCCATGTGAATCGTAGTTTCTTCTCGTCAATCAGACGAGAATTTTGAACCAAACTCGGCTTCGCCTACTTCTTTGTGACATGATATTAACTATCTAAAAATTATATTAACTTTAAACATCAACTTCCCATTACCCTCTGTACTTCCTAGTTTTCAATCCCTAACGAAGCTGATAGGAGATAAGATACAATGTCCAATCGTACTAGAGATGAGAAATCATAATCAAATGATACAACCTTCCTAAAAAGCGAGCCTAGCTTATAAAGAAGATCTGTCATCACGTATGCTAGGGGGAATCCCAATGAAATCAGCTCCAACTAGACAATCATGAGGTACAAAATCTTTGGAAACATCACAAATTCAGTGACCAATTATTGAAGAGATAACCAATTGGATTCTATAAAAGTTATCCTTGAATCTTCCGAATAGAATACAAAGACTATAAGATTGCCCCCCTACAGGAGCAATGGGTTTTAGTGAAAAATCCATAGTCTTCACTTTCTCAAATAAGACTGGAATGTCATGAATCCTATGAACCACAAGCATACAACTAAATGGGATCCTGCTTGCCAATTTAATCAATTCTTCAAAAGATACTTCATGAAACTCTTGTTTGTTTGCCACCATACTAGCATTAGATTTGTTATCATGTGGGGACTCATGAAAAACTACCTTCGCTTTAGGTTTATCCATTATCGATGATCATTGGGGTTTAGGGGTAGTGGATGGATGCAAAAACTTAGCCATGAAGGCACAAACACGAACAATCCCAATGATCACAAAATTAAGCCTATAAAGAGCTTCATGGGTTGGCAAAGATCCGTCTAGGCTGGTAAAGCCAAAGTTTAGATTGCGAGCATTTCTCTTCCTTGCTACGTAAACCCAGCCATGAACTCCATATTTATTGAGAACCCTAGCCATGGTAGTTGCCTTGTATCCATTCAAGAAATTTTCAAAGTAAACCTTTATGACATTGTGATTTGCTGCAGAAAGAATCCTTCCCAGGGGCTCGGTGATGAGATCGAACTTGGTGGTGAACGATAGTGGGATATGGTTGAGTGTGGTGCTGGTTACGGTTAGACATGGGCGGCGCAACTATGATCATCATCATCATTTGTCTTCCAACATCTAGTAAAAATTGTGAAAATCAACTATATTACAACATAATGTTAAATAGTCTTAACTTATTGCATCCACATTATGAAGTTTTATGATTCTGGTCATGGAAAGTGTACAAATTCATTTCATTCTATTTATGGTTTCCATGTGTGACTAATCATTTTCATCACACACGTATAGACATGACTGAATTTAATAATTTAATAATTTTTATCTAATTGTGAATTAAAAAAATTGTTTCATTTCATCAATAGTCTAATCAACAAATAAGATTATGATTGAATCTCCTTAGGGCTTGTGCCGCCAGGGTCCCCCTTTCTTTACCCCTAAGGCTTGCCATTTAGGGATTTGTGTATGTTCTCTATGCAATCTTGCATGCTTTCTCTATTCTTTAAAAGTTCTGCAGTCACTGCCCCACCCTTTAAACATTTTTATTCTCTTTTCAACAAAGTATGGATAATATAAATAGTAAATATACAAATGTTTTATTGAAGGATGACGAGGTATGGGAAGAGGATGAAGGATTTGTGCGTGATGAAGAGGATGTTGCTGATGTTGGGCAATCCTCAAGCTTATTCTTCCTAGCCAGAATTGTGACCGATGGCCCAATTAAATACAGAATATTCAAGGATGTGATGCGAGGGATTTGGAAGCCGGTTAAAGGGATGACAATAAGAGAACTAGAGACTAGTTTGTTCTGTATTCAAGTTTATCATGAACTTGATGTTGATCGTATTCTTCAAGATGGTCCTTGGTCATTTGAGCAGAGGCTGATCATTATCAAATTGTTTACCATGGGCGTTCTGCCTCAGTCGATGCCTATGTGGGATGTAGAGTTCTAGGTTTACGTTCAAAACTTACAACAATGTTTTTGGACCTTTAAAATGGCCACAAGCATTGGTAATTATATTGGTAGTTTTGTGAAGGTGGATAGTAAGTCTTTCGATGGTACCTGGAAGGCCTTCCTCCATATAAGAGTTTCTATCGATATCTGTAAGCCGTTGAAACCTTAGTGGAGGCTAAAAAAATCAGGAGGAGAATGGAATATCATTCATTTTCAATTCGAGAGGCTACCAAAATTTTGCTTATACTGTGGTGTAATCGAACACTTAGATAAGTTTTGCGAGAAGAAATTTGATGTGCCCTTGGAAGAGAGAAAGATGAAATTTGACCCATCTATTCGAGGTGTCATGAACTCCGAAAAATAGAAGGGTAGCGAGGCATGGCCAAAGAATTTGAGGGTCTGGGAAGAAGATTTGAAGCCAACTCAGGAGGTAGGTGAAGAGTGTGTAACCGAAACTATAGTTGCATCAAGAGCCTTGCTAATCTAGAAGAAAAACACTGTAAAAATAGATACCGATAGTGGCACCCTTACTAGTAGAAAAGCCCATGTTATACAACCGGTATAAGAGGGGGGTAAGGTCACGTTCATGTCCTTACTTCGTACGGTTGAGGTGGAGTCGCACTCAACTCATGATGAGATGGAATATAGCATGGAGCTTAAGCGAAAGAGAATTGAGTCACACAATATCACTCTAACTTCTACAACTTTTGATGCAAATGGGATTTTGGGTAGTTCTTTTTTATCCTTAGAGGTGGGTTCTGTCAAGGTACAGACCTGCCGTACACCGTGAGTCTCTTCAGTTGGAATTATTACGGAACAGGGTCACCCGTAACAATTCCTGAGCTTCGAAATACTATGGCTAGGTTAACTTCGAATGTGATCTTCTTATCTGAGATTAGATGTTCGAGAAAGAAAATTGAGGAAGTATGCTCTCTGCTGAGTTTTGTCAGATCTTTTATCGTTCAAGGAAATGGCTCGGGAGGGGGAATAGCTGTTATGTGGGACTCCAATGCTAAAGTAGAACTTTTGAGTTATGATATATCTCATATTGATACTATTGTTGAGCTAGGGTAGCAGTGATGATGCTTCACGGGCTTCTATGGTAACCCAAAACACCACCTTTGACACCAATCGTGGACCCTCCTTCGGTAACTTGTAGCTGGTCGAAACCTACGATGGGCTGTGTTGGAAGACTACAATGCTATACTTGATGTAGATGAGAAGTTAAGTGGTGCTCCTCCATCGAGAAGCTCTATAGAAGAATTTTTGCAAGCCTTGCTGGACTGCTCCTTATCAGATTTGGGTTGTCTGGGGGCTCCTTTCAATTGGCTTCAAAAGCGGCTTTGGGAAGTGATTCTTCATGAAAGACTAGATCGAGGGGTGAGCAATGAGGGGTGGATTTCTTTATTCCCGAACAATGAGTTGCACCATATCACTATGGTTTCAAGTGATCATGAAGGTTTACACTTGATTCTAGCTTAAGCCATGAGGCCTTGCATTAATACATTTTGGTTTAAGAATGAATGGAGTGGAAAGGATGATTGCAAGCTGATTGTTCATGATGGTTGGGTTGCGATGAATTCTTGGAATGTGGTGGAAAGGATATCGGGACTATCTGTAATGCTGCAAAAATTAGAGAATGCAAGAGAAATATTGAGGAGGATATTAGAGAATGCAAGAGAAATATTGAGGAGGATAAATATCGCTTTGATGTTGTCACTTCAGCCCGCTATGTTCAGGCTCATGATAGGCTGAATAAATTGTATTTAGACAAGGAGGTTGTTGCGAACAGCAAGCTAAAGGTACTTGGATGGTTTGTGGAGATAGTAACACGAGATTTTTCCATAATTATATCAAGAGTAGGAGGTGGAAAAATAACATTGAGTTTCTATTCGATGAATCGGGGTAGCGGCTAGACTAAGACCTAGGACTTAAAGATTATATCACCGAATTCTACAGGGTGCTGTTCTCGAGATCGGATTCGCTTGACATTTGGTTTGTGGATAACATAACCTCTCGGGTTACTCAAAGTGAGAATGATGCCTTATGCCAGCCTTTTTCGAAAGATGAAATTAAAGAGGTAATTTTTGCTATGCAGCCAGATAAAGCGCCCTGCCCCGATGGCTTCAATCCAGGTTTTATCAATCCTTTTAGCATGTTATTGGTGATGATGTGTGTGATTATATTGATGGTATTTTGCATTTTGATTCCAAAGATTAAAATGTAGCTAGGATTACAAACTTCAGATCCATAACCTTGTACAACGTTCTACATCGAATTATTGCCAAACTATTGGCTAATAGACTGAAAGTTACTTTGTATGATTTAGTATCCGAAAATCAGAGTGCTTTTATCCCCGGAAGCCTTAATACTGATAACGTTATGATTGCCTATGAGGTCGGGCATGCTTTACACAGGAAAAAATCTGGTAATGATGGTTTGATAGCTTTGAAGCTAGACATGGCTAAAGCATATGATCAAATTGAGTGGAGTTGTATTGATAAAAATGGGTTTCTCTGCAAAATGGATTAGTTGGATGATGATGTGCATTTCCTCTGTCGAGTACTCCTTATCTAGTGGAAGACTTTTTGGGTCCATCCGACCCGAGAGAGGTCTACGTCATGGGGACCCCCTCTCCCCCTATTTATTTATCTTATGTGCTAAAGGCCTATCAACGGTTGTGAGCCTACTAGAGTCCGATAAGTTGATTCATGTTTGTAAAGTTGCTAATGGCGCCCCTCAGGTCTCTCATTTATTTTTTTTGCTGATGACATCTTTCTTTTCTTCCGTGCAACTTTATGAGTGTCCAGACATAAAATCTTGTCTAGCTGCCTATGAATCAGCCTCGTGGTAATTTCTCCAAATCCTCAATCTCCCTCAGTGAGAATGTAGATGATTACGGTAAGCAGATGTTCTGTGACTTCTTTGGGGTTGCGAAAATGAATGAGGCGTCCATGTACCTTGGTATGCCTACGTTGGTAGGGAAAATTAAGATTGCCTCGCTAGGTTTCATTCGGGATAGAATTTAGAAATGCATCAACTCTTGGAGATAGAAATTTTTAAGTTGGGGTGATCAGCAAATCCTCATTAAATAAGTTCTTTTCCGTATTCCTCTTTCTCTTTGTGATTCTATTCACAAGATGCTCAATTCTATCTGGTGGGCCTCTAATAATGGGGATAAGAGAGGAATTCATTGGCAAAGTTGGGAGTCTTTATGTTTACCAAAATGCCTAGGTAGAATGGGCTTCCGACACCTTTTTGATTTTAACACCGTGCTTTTTTGTAAACAGCTATGGCACTTCATCATTTATCCTGATAGCCTTGTGAGCTATATCTTCAAATCATGGTACTTTAAGGATGGGAATGTTTTCTTCGCATCCTTTTCGAGCTCTCCTAGCTATATTTGGCGTAGCATCTTTTCTTCAATGCCTTTCTTTTTAAACTCTATTAGTTAGAAAGTGGGTGATGGCTCTAGATTTTGGATAGCCGAGGATGTTTGGGTTAAAACGGAAATTAGAACTACCTTAAAAGGGAGAGATGGTGCATTGTTTGATAATGACTTGGTTAATTCCTTAGTCCTCAATGGGACTTAGAATTTTTAGAAAATTCATGAGCTTTTTAGTGTTTATGAGGCAAGATGTATCCTCAATATTCCCTTGTCAACTTCTCATCGTGTCGATTCGCCCCTTTGGCCATTCAAAAATAATGGGTTCTATTCGGTGAAGAATGATATCGAGAATTATCTAAGAGAAGGGCTTTACCCCAATGTAATGTTCATTTTGATTAGAAGAGGTTGTGGAGGATAGATGTTCCCCCCTAGACTAAAAATTTTCCTTTGGAGAATCATTAGGGGTTTTATGCCGATTCGATCTAACCTCCTTATTCATAATGTTGTTGATGATGCTTTATGCCTGATCGCCACTTTTCCACTGATAAGTTTACTCCCTTAATGATTCCGAAAACTTGTTCGTGAAACTTGGCTATACTCGTCTAATAAGACTTATCCTTAATAATAATGCCAAAAACTTGTTCATGAAAAATGTAGGTGTTGTCAATACCCCTTATCACATAGAAAAATGATGATAACTACAAGTATACAGTTGCGATGTAGTTTTGAAAGATATCGAACCCACAGGGAAGGAATAGCTCTGAAGATCAACAAGGAAAGATAAAGTAAAGGAAAATAAAGATAGTTTTGAGATTTTTGGAAAGGAAAGATCAGAATGAAAAGTAGAGTAAATATAAATGTGATAGATGAGAGACTCTAAATACATAGATTTTCACTACGAACAAGTATAGCGGAGAAAACATGCAAGTTTAACAAAGATAT
>CATIWQ010285162.1:0-11799 GCA_949673415.1 Euphorbia schlechtendalii
TAGTTTCTACTCCGTACCATTCCTTACCTTTTGCATAACTCATTGATTATCCTCTCTTTCTTTTGATTTTTCACTCTTAATAGCCTCATCCTTTATTGATCAATTTCAAAGTATTATGGCTATAGTTTCACAACACTTTAAACACACTCAATACTTATAGGACTTATTGGAGATTTTCATATAAAACTCATAGTAAGAATACTACTAGATATTACTCCACTTAAACTTATCAGAAGCATTAAACTAAAACTATATAACTTATACTAATTCATGTTGCATTGAAATATTTATCGAAACTTACTTGGAATGTTGCTTTCGAATGTTACTCAGCACTCATCCTTGCTAAATTGATAAATATTATGCTAATAACGCTCAATTTCAACATCCGCTCAAATTTTGCACTAACATCAAACTTGTAATACCTAACACTCACAATAACCTTGGACAAATGTTAGTAAAGTATAAGAATGGATAATGTATAAATAACAAAAATTTTCAAATTCTTCAATTTTTTTTAATTTTATTCAATTTTTTGAGAATTTTGGGATTTATAACTACCCCCCCTACACTAAAGAACATAATGTCCTCATTGTGGAAGATTTTATTCAATTGAAAATCGAAAAACAAACAACTAGTCTTAAAATATGAAAAAGAAAAGTAAAGAAAAGAGAAAACCCGTTTCATTGAGAGAGACCATCCAGGGACTAGGAGTAAATTGACAATTTTGTTTTCAAAAGAAGGATAATAATTTTTGAAGCATCAATTTATTATTCTTCTTAAGAAATTTCATGTCACTTTTCATAACTCCAAGTTCCGCTTGGCAATTGTCTAATTTTTGTTGCATTCTCGCCTTCCAATCTTTCGAAGCTTCGCCTTCTTCTTCTTTGTCTTCTTCTACTTCAAGCATTGGAGCTTTTCCATGTCAACGGCTTACTGGTTGATTAGATGGTTCAACGGAAGAATCTTCATGATCCAAGTTTAGCTTCTTGGTGCGGTTGGAGTAGGAGTAGAAAGAATATACACCATCATTCTCTTGAAGAAGTCTGGTATTCTTTAAATAAGTCCCATCCATATAGCGAAAATACTCGCCCGGTTGTTGGACATAGGGGAGTTCACCTCTTGCACCCAAGATAATAGCGGTGATAATTTCGGCCGCTCCAATCTTGTTCCTCATGCTTGTAGAATTCTTCTTCATCATACCCCATATGATATCCACAAATTCTGCTTTTTGCTTCATCATAGCACAAGAAAGAACAAACAAATCTTTCTTTTGGACTTTGGTATTCTCTATTTGACAAAATACGAAGTGGAAAGGTATTTGTGGAGAAGAAGAATGCACTCATCCTTAATAAGTTTATGAGGAGAATTTTTGGGATCGAAGACTCTCTTGCCCGATAATTCTGCCCAAACTTGATTTGGTTGAAAAGAATCTGTCATGCTCAATGAATTGACTATTTCGAATCCGAACCGTTCACCCATCATCTCTCTTGTGACGGTGTAATATCATCCTTAATTATGAAATTGAATCACCCTCTTCTTTGAATCTTCATAGTCGAATGTGACTAGACATTCAAGAATCCAATCTCGATTTTGTGGAAAATGCAAATCCACAAACTTTGTGAGTCCAAGAGCCGAAAGATAAACCTCCATCTCTCTATGAAGATTCAATGTTTCCAAGAAGATGAAATCTAGGAATATCATCCTGGTGATATCCAATTTGTTAAGCTTTTGAAAGCATTTGCCTTCTTCTCTTGTCCTTAAAGGGAAAGGAAAATCATACTTCTCTTGGTATGTTTGGCTTTTTCTTCTATTTGTTGATTTCTTCAAAGGCATCTTGATTGATTTGAAGTATAAAGGTTATAAAGAAAAGGTTGAATGTTGAAGATTGAAGATGAAGAATTTTAGAGATTTGTAAGCTTTTTGAAGGTTGGTGTGGCTAGGGTTCAATTTAAGACCTATTTATAGAGGTTTAAGGGGTCTTTAATTGGTCATAATTAACAATATAGCCGTTTAAGATCAAAACTAGCCGTTAATGGCAGTTTTAACCATTTTTCACGTGTCAGATTGGGATATGTAATGGTTATATTTTGCCCGTGTTGCGATCGTGAAGGCTAGTCGCGATCGTGATTTTTCTCATGATAGAAATAGAAAGTTTTGATATCCAATAATCATGAGCGCGAACTGTGTCGCAGTAGCGATCTTCTTTAATTCTTCAAATTTCTTCAAATTTTAGACTTGTACCTATCAAAACTTAGAAATACAAACACAAACAAACATTGTTAAATACAAAAGATAAATATTTACTATTATTCCTTGAGTAATCATGGTAAAGATAGCAATTGAACATCAACGTCTTGTTGTTCAAATTTTCATTTCATATTTAACAAACATTACAAACAAACATTGAAACACAAAATCAAACAAACACTAAACAAACAACAGACACACAAAAAGAAAAGACTATACAAGGTTCTAAAACTAAATGAAAAGAAAATGATCTATTCAAGAGTTAGTGATTCAATCATTTTATCAATCTTATAACGTGACTCTCGCAGATCTCTTTCAACATCATACACTAGATTGTGGGTGTTGTTAATCTTGCTATGAATAGAGACTTATTCTTCCATTAAGTCATTCAACTTCTTCCTAAGATTGGTTGAACTATACCCTTCTTCCCTAACAATTTCTCTTTCTCTCTTTTTATCAGCTTCTACTCGCTCATCCCATGATCTCCAGTCATATGTTATCCCATTTTCTCCAATGCATTTAGTTAGAAATCCATACTCGAAGAAAACTTCCGTAGTTAGTTCTGGAATTTCATCTTCGTCGGTAAAGACTTCCACAACACAGGGAATTCTCCCAACTTGTATTAACAAATTTGCCATAGTTCGACACCATACGCTATCCTACCAGGATTAATTGTGATAGACATAAGAATCTCCATCATAATTCCTAATATGTCCATAGGTATTCCATTCTAAACTGCTTCTAAGATAAACAATTCTTCAGGAATGATAGTGTCGGAACTAGTCATACCAAAACGTGCACTACTTAGATAGAAGTGTAGAGCGAGCAAATAGGGATCATGGATCCACCGACTATATGCAGATTCTTATCTGTATTCGGCTTGGCCAGTAAGGCGATTCCAAGTTGGTAATGGATCCCAACCAAGAAGCATTTTGTAGTAACAATCTTTAGGGAAGCCCAAATTCTTCTCCAGTGCTTTCCTCCACAATTTGTGCTTCTTTCCTTAGTAACGATATTCTAAATAATCCATCTTATCATTCATCCATACTAATGATATCAGCATCTTTACAATTATCCTCACTGTTTCCAATATTCATGGTGGAATAGAGAACGAAATTTAGAACCTTAAGGTAATACATTACCCTATCATAGATTCCCAAATGAACAAAACTAATCCTATGGATGACATAGGAACTCGTGAATTCTGCAACTCTAATGGTTTCGAAATGATCACCTTCCTCTCGAGAGTAAATTGGAAAAGGAGCTTCATACCACTCTTGCAGATTTCAAGGAGGAATGAGATTAGATTTGTTAGGGGGTACCATTTTGAAAAGGAAAAGGATTGAATGATTTTCAAGGTTTGGAATGAATATTTTGTCTGAAGGAAAAGGATTTTTGGATTTCTGAAGTGAAGGATTATGAGAATTCACACTCACATATATAGAGTTTGAGAAAAACTGGCGAAAAATTGCCAAGCTACTATAGTTTTAGCACAGGTCACGATCGTGATCATAAGCCATGATCGTGACTACAAAAAATAAGAAACAGAATCTTTTAACAAGGAAAATCATGAGCGCGAGTATATATCATGAATGGGAATAGGAAAAATAAAAGAAAATCTTCTATCTATCGAGAATTCAGATGTGATAATATGATGTATCACCTCCAAGATGATTATTTCATATTCTTTTCACATCCAAGTTAGGATTGACAAATTATACAGTTTAGAAATTGTATAGTATAGAAAAGAAATTAAATAGATATAATTAAAATATGTACCGTACTCTCTAATAAATTAAATCTCTAGAACGCACTTGCCTTCCTTGGCAACAACGCCAAAAACTTGTTTGCCACTTTTCTACTGATAAGTTTAATTATTTGTTTGCAATATTTTGGCTATAAAGTACAAGTGTTGTCAATACCACTTATCAAACAGAAAAATGATGATAACTGCAAGTATACAGTTGCGATGTAGTTTTGAAAGATATCGAACCCACATGGAAGGAACTAGCTCAAAAGATCAACAAGAGAAATGGAACAAAAGAAAATAAAATAGATGATTTTATTGGGTTGGTTGGGATATGATGGTGGATAAATATATACAGATTAGAGTAGAAGAAATCTATATAGATTATCCCTACGAACAAGTATAGCAAAGAAAACATGTAAAATCAACAAAGATATTACGTACACTAGACTAATTTAACAAATTCGATTTTAGATATTCAGATATTCAATTAGTCACCACAAAGCAACACATGAAATGGCTTTCCTAAATCTAGTGCAAATGAATTAAGACGATTATATAAACCTGGATAACAATACTACTATGCTTAGTACGGGTTGCTCACACATAGCCATATTTAGCAAGTTACCATTCCAAAAATGTTGGCTCACTAAAAAGCATTATAATCACAGATTTAGTTATTATACACAATCTTGTTAACCTCAAAACTACTCTTAAAGTTAACTCAAAAGCATATAACTTGATTAAGATAAAAGACTCAACACGAAATACACATTATGACACATAGACATATCATAAACTTTGAAATAGAAAGTATAAGTAGAAAGCAAAGCAAAGTTGTAAGGTATGCAAGTGAAAGCTAAAGTTTATAAAACCGTATCCACTCTTAAATAGGAGTCGTCAATTCTCATAATTCCTGCGTCTGCTTGGAATTCGGTCTCGACTCGTACACAACCTTCGCTAGGATGCTATTCTTTGTGAATATTGAACAAACGAATATTGAAGGATGAAAACTTTTATTGATAAGGAGTTTGCAATTACACTTATACAAAAATCACTCGAATATGCAGAGAAATCTAGTGATCGAAATAGGGTTCGAATCACTTATACATTTTCTCGCTAACTTAGAACGAAACAATATCTACATGATTTTCTCTCAATCTATGCATACACGTATACCATGCCATTGAGTTTGGACCCTATTTATAGAGTATGAAGGGTTGCGTTTATCCAAATGAAGAGTCGTGTCCATTGGTGAAAGATTACATCACTTCATTATGATTGGATGAGAAGCTTTATCCTTATCCTTAATGGAAATGCACCTTTTCATGATTGGTTGACTTCCAAAAGCTGTCTTTTCATTTGGTAGTTGATGGTGGTTGATCGTTCTTATCTTGCGGTTGATAGTTGAGAAGAGTTGACCAAAAATCCGTTAATGTCGCGACCACGAATTACATGTCGTGACTGTGAATACTTGGTTGGCAACTTTCTGTTCTGAATAATACTAAGTCATGACTGTGAATGGTTGTCATGACCATGAATTGTGTTTTTCTTCAGAATCCTTCTTATAACTTTACCGATCTTCGACAGCTTCGATCCTAAACCAAATCCTTAAGTTCCACGCATCTTTTTGCACCTTTTTCACTCTTTTTTTCATAAATTTCCAACTTTAATCATTTTACTTCTAAGATTTACCTAGTACCTGCATTTGCATCAAAAACAACTACATAGCACGTGAAATCTTTTATATGAAGTATAAAAATGACTTAAACTATGGTGTTTAATGTGTAAAATTATTATGATAATAAGTGTAATTATACACTTATCAGTCTGCTTGCAAAGATGATATCGTTAACGACATCAACAATGTCGTTAACGATATAGCCAATATCATTAACGATATGAAATATACAGGCAGGCTTTTTCTTTATTTAGGCTTTTTTCAAGGGAAAAGTGGCCTAAAGAAACAAGGTAGATGATTTATGGATGGTTTGAGGACCTTGCAAAATGTGAATAGCTAACAAGGGAAAAATTACAGCTTCATCATCACACTTGCGAGTCGAGAGTAAAAATCCCATGCTCACAAGGATGAAGATGGCTTCATGGTGGACTTCGATGATAATAATGATTTAGACAAAGCCCCCATATGCAGCATCTTGGAGAAAGTCACCGCCACCGCCTCCTTTCCCAGGCAGAAGGCTGCTTACTCTAAGGCCAAGGGGAAGAGTCCTACAAAATCCAAAACCAATGAGGCCCCTACTCAGCCCCAACATTAAAGGAGGTAGATGAAGGCCTAAACCTGTACACAAAGAGAAGCAGAGGTCAAAATTCAAGCTGAGTAGCAGGTGGAGGAATAAGAAGATGTGACCACGGTTGATGAGTCCTTACACCAAAGAAAGCGCAAAATGGTTCTTTCTGAGGAATCAAAGGAGCTGGATGAGGCCAAGAAGTCTAGAGAAGAGGACACTCTGAGTCCTAACGCTCCTACAAGAAGTTTTTTACCAAAGTAAAGGGCACTCAGTGAAAGCGCTCTACCACCAACAGGCCCCTACAATAAAATGTGCAGGTGGTGAGCAGCGAGGAGGATGTTGGAGACACCCTCACCTTGATTCTTAAGGAGTCTGATCCTCAAGACCCCAACATCCCCACACTCTCTTTCACTCATGTTGAGAAGTCCTCTACTTAGCATGAGCAACCTCAAGCTGACCCATCCTTGGGTCAAACAGCTAACCAAGAGGTTCCTCAAAATCCTACCCCCTCTTCTTCTGTAAATCCTCACATCCCATCTTCTCCTATAAATCCTTCAATCCCCCCAATTTTTACTCTTGTAGATACTGAAATACCAATTTTAAATTCTCCTCCTCCTTCACAGATTGTACATTCTCCTATTCATATTCTTTCCACACTTGTCAATAACCAAACCTCTCCTATTCATATTTCTTCTCCTACAAAGAGCCATGACTCTTTTTCTCCTTACTATTCACCAATAAATAACCCTTCTACCTCTTCTCCTCCTGTAGAAACTCAAAACCAAACCATTCTTTATACATCCCTTATACCTTCTATTTCGCTCAAACAAACCATTCCCCCTACTTCTTCAACTGTAAATTCTTCTGAACCACCATCTTCTTCAAACCCATCCTCTATCCCCTTAACTCCTCTAGTTAGGGAAGCTCCTAATGCTGAGAACTACTCTCAACAAGGAAACACAAGTGGTCAGGAGGTAAATTTTACAACTAGTGAAGTAACTAAACCCAACAAAGAGTCAATCCGTGAGGATTTAGCTGATACATGTTACTTGGCAGAAATCAAAGAGTTGGCTAGGAAGAAATTCCCTAGGCTCAAGATAATTGCTAAGTTAGATGGGGCAGTAATCAAAATGCTACTAGCTCAAGAATTAACGGACTTGTCCTCAAAACCTAAGGCAAAGTTGCCTGAATTCGAATAGCAAACAAGTGTGCCCAACAAATCTCTCTACTTCGAGGAGTTTGAGAGGATCTAGGGCAGCTTGTTGGTTATTTAAAATCACTTGGCGAAAGAGAGTGTCAAGAGCTTGGTGGACAAGATGGCTCTAATCTTAACTGATTTGACAGATTCTGCAGCCCATCTTGGGGAAGCAATCACTGCTATCCCCACGTTTACTGCAATGGCTAACGCTATTGTAGGAAAGATTAAGGGTGGTATGGATGTTGCTACTAAGAAGCTGAGTCTCTTGAGTACCTATATGGAAACTCAAGTGACACAAGTCCACAAACTTGGTGAGGAGCAAGCCAAAATAAAGAGGCTCTTAGATCGCAAGATCGAGAATATCCTGAAAGAGGTAGAGCTATCAAAGGATGTTGGCCACAACATTACCATGTTGTTAGAGGCCCAGTCAAAGTTCTTGCTGAAACATAACAACAAACAAGACCAAATGGTGAAGTTGCTGATAAATATCTCAACAAAGATGGACAAGGCCCTTGTCATTAATCTTGACTCCCTCCACACCAAGCTGGACTCTATCCAAGATCTCCTCTTCACAGAAGTTCCTTATCTTTGCAATGGGGAAGATTTTTCTAGATATGCCAACTCCAAGCTTACCTGCTATAGACTCTCTGTGCCTTGAGACTAGTATGACCATTCATACCAAGCTGAATGTCATCAAGTCGAAGGTAGAAGACCTGCAGAAGAATGTTGGAACTCTGATGAAGATGGGTGAATTGGACAATAAAGACATTGATTACACTACAAAGTGTATATCATTTATTGGACCCAAGGTTCTTGACATTGAAGTGAAACTAAAGATCACAATAACTACAATGGACTTTAGAACCTTACTTTATAATTTTTAACAGTTTGAGTGTCAAGGGTTTAACTAGATTGTGCACCTCTCCAGATATCACTGTCTTCTTTTCAGCGAGCTTAATGATCAAAACTTCCTTATCACTAAGGGTAAAGAGAAACTAGAATAAGAGATTTACCCTCAAATCATCGGCCAGCAACAGAAATTTCAAGCTGCCCTCGATGCCTTTAATCTCTTACTTAAATAAATTGTGCAAGGTCAGATAACAAAGGGGGAGAAGGTAGCTAAAGATACTCTCCGAACTGTGAATCTTAAAAAGAGAACTCTTCCAAAGAAACCATTTTATCATAAGCCTCCTCAGCAGCAACATCCAAAGGCTAATCAAGACAAGACTGTTGGTTATTCCTCCACAACACATAGAAAATAGAATAAGCCATGTTCTTTGTTGATTAGAAATGGGATTTTAGTTCAGAACATAAATAATGTACTAAGTGATAATTGTATAATTACAATTATTATCATTATAATTTTATACAATAAACACTATAGTTTTAGTCATTTTTATACTTCATATAAAAGATTTCACGTGGTATGTAGTTGTTTTTCATGCAAATGCAAATACTAGGTAAAATCTAGGGAGTAAAATGAACTAAAGTGGAATTCTATGAAAAAAGAGTGAAAATGGTGCAAAATGATGCATGGAACTTGAAGATTTGGTTTAGAATCGAAGCTGTCAAAGATCGGTGAAGTTAAAAGGAGAATTCTGAAGAAAACTCAATTCACGATCGCGACAATACCTCGCTGTCACAACATGTTCACTTCAGAAAAAGAAATCTGCCAATAAAAGGTTCATAGTCGCGAATCACATATCGTAGTCGCGACATGGATGGATCGCGACAAAATCCTTGTTTCGATCACTAGATTTCTCTATATTCTCGAGAAATTGTTGTATAAGTGTACTTGCAAATCACTTATCAATAAAAGTTTTCGTTCTTTAATATTCGTTTGTTCGATATTCGTACAGAATAGCATCCTAGCGGAGGTTCTGTACAGGCCGAGACCGAATTCAAAGCAGACGCAGGAATTGCAGGAATTGATGACTCCCATTAAAAAGTGGATATGGTTTGATCAACTTTAGCTTTCACTTGCATACCTTACAACTTTGCTTTTCTTTCTACTTATACTTTCTATTTTGAAGTTTATGATATGTCTATGTGTCATAATGTGTATTTCGTGCTAAGTCTTTTATTTTAATCAAGTTATATGCATTGGCATTAATTTTAAGATTAGTTTCGAGGTTAACAATATCGTGTATAATCACTGGATCTGTGATATAACATTGTTTAGTGAGCTAACATTTTTGGAATGGTAACTTGCTAAATGTGGCTATGTGAGAGAGACCCATACTAAGCATAGTATTGATGTTGTCCAGGTTTATATAACAGTCTTATCTCGTTTGCACTATGTTTAGAAAAGTTATTTCATGTGTTACTCTGGGGCGAATTATTGAACATCTGAGTATGTTAAACCGGTTTGTTAGATTAGTCTAGTGTGTCGTAACATTTTCGTTGATCTTGCATGTTTTCTTTGTTATACTTGTCTGTAGTGAAAATCTATTTTTTTAGAGTCTTTAATCTATCAAATCTATATCTGCTCAACTTTTCATTCTAATTTTCCTATCCATAAAAATCTCTACCATATTTTATTTTCTTTTATTCTTCCCTAGTTTATCTTTAGACCTGGTTCCTTCCTTGTAGTTTCGATATCTTTTAAAACTACATCGCAACTGTATACTTGCAGTTATCATCATTTTTCTATGTGATAAGAGGTATTGACAACACCTACATTCGTTTGTGAACAAGTTTTTGGCGCAGTTATTAGCCAATAGGTCACGAGATTTTGGAACCATTATTGATTAAACTTATCAGTAGAAAAGTGGTGAACAAGTTTTTGGCACCATTGCCGAGGAAGGCAAATGCGTTCTGAAGATATTGTTGGGAAGCCAAGTAGGTTCTGAAGATATTGTTTCTTTGTTTTGTTTCCTATACTATACAATTTCTAAATTTTATTCTAGATACGAAAAGTTTATGAGATAATCATCTTTGGGGTGACACATCATAATTTTCCATCTTAATTCTTGACAAAGAGAAGATTTTCTTCTATTTTTCCTATTCATGTTCGCGACTGTCTACCGCGCTCATGAATTCCTCTACAAACTTTCTATTTTTCAAAAATTCTATAGTCACGCTCGAGACTTTGCTTCGCAATCATGACCTGTGCGATAACTGCAGCGGTTGAGCAGTTATTCGACAGTTTTTCCAATAATCTCTATAAAATTGATGCATGTTTGTTCATCAATCATCTTCACATTGAATCAGAATTCTTCCTTTCAAATCAAAACTTATTCCAAATCAATTTTCCTTTCATTTCTTACAAATTTTCTTTTATCCAAATGGTTTATTCTGCGAGACTTGGTATTTTTCAACCAAAGAATATCCAGGAGTGGTACGAAGCGCCATTCCCAATCTATTCAGAAGAAGAGGGGGATCATTATGAAATGATCCGAGGTGCTGAATTCAAGAGTTCCTATATAATTCATAGGAACAGCCTTATTCATTTGGGTATTTTTGACAGAGTTATGTACTATCTCTAAATACTTAATTTTGTCATTTACTCCAACCTAACCCTTGGAAATAGTTTGAGTGATTGCATGGAAATGCTGGTCACGGTGACTTGGAGAAATGATAGACAAAATTGTCTAGTCTATCACCACCATGGGAAAGAGTATAAGATTACAAGGAAAGCTTTGGAGAAGTATTTGGGATTTCCAAAAGATTGTTTCTATAAGATGCCTCTTGGTTGGAATCCTATACCACCATGGAATCGTTTGACGAGCCAAACTGAATACGAACAAGAATTCACCTATAGTCGGTGGATTCGTGATCCTTATTTGTTGGCATTGCACTTTTACTTAAATGGTGCGTTGTTTGGTAGGTCAAACTCCGATATTGTCATTCCTGAAGAATTATTTATCTTGGAAGCAATTCTAGAGGGCATTCCTGTCGATGTCTCTGGGATTATAATGGAGACGCTCATGTCTGCAGTGTGAAATCCTGAATTGACCGAATATGGGTGTCAGACAATGGCAAATCTGTTGGGCCAAGTAGGGAGATTACCTTATTTTACGAAAATTTTAAATAGTGAGGACGTAATTCCAGAGTTAACAATGGAAGTCTTCTTTGAGAAAAATTTCTTAATAAGGAACATTGGAGAAGATAGAATAACTTATGGCTCGAAGCCATGGGAAGAAAGGGTGGAAGCAGATAGAGAAAGGGACAGGGAAAATAGGCAAGGAGAAATCAGAAGAGATTCCAATCTCCATCAAAGATTATTTGATCTTATGGAAGGACAAGTTTCGATCCGTAGAAAAATCGAAGATGTTTGTACTTCACTAATTGATATTGAACAAAATTTAAGGGAATCTACTTATGAAACTAATCGAATGATAGAATCACTCCTGCCT
>CATIWQ010285264.1:0-14441 GCA_949673415.1 Euphorbia schlechtendalii
TATTAGAATCCAGAATATTCGGTCAAAATATTTTGGATTATTCTTTGCATTTATTTTGAATTAAGTGTAATTATCTTTTCCTATTTTGAGAGATTTGTATTTATTGTATATATATCCCTATTCAGCAATGGGAAGGGGGAGGAATTCAATTCTATTAGATACTCTAATCAGTTATGGATGAGAGAAGAAGATAATGATAAAATATTGTGGGAAGGATTCTGTACTTGATTCCTTAAGAGGCGTGCCCTATATATAGGTTGTTAGATAGGTGACGTGGCATAGTTATCATGACCTGATCTTGCCCAAGTAATGGGTTTGGGTTGCATTGGTCGGTCCTTCTAGGCCTAGGGGTTTAGATCCTAATAGATGCTATCAAGTTCACATTCAGGTGAGGTAGGGTGAGGTTTTTTTTTGTTATTATTGTAATTTTAACGAAGCAAGTTTTTTTTGAAAAAAATTTTTTTTACCTGTGGGACAATCTCAGTTTTGACACATTATACCCGCATTAAGTAAAACTATAAAAAAATAAGAGATCTTAATATTTTTTATATACTCCAATTAAAGGATTATTGTAAGTGTTTTTTTAAAAAGAAATTATCTCATTTGGACTTATATTGAATGAAAATAAAAATTTCAACCCGCCCCGGATGTAATTTGAACCTGTGATTTTTAGAGTTCACAATTTACATATGTTAAATTTTGATACAAAGTTTTTGCAAGAGATCTTATTTCGCTATAAAAATTGAATATACATTGTTTTAAGTATAATTAACTACAACAATCAAAAGTATATGTCGGCAAATGCCCTGTAAACTTGTTTAAAGTGTACCATTTTGCACATTTATGTGACGTGTTAGTTTCTAGTTTTGTTTGATTTTTAGAAGATGTCACTAAATTAGTTTCTCTCTCCAACCAGAAGCTGACATGTGACATTGAGGTGATAAATCAGTACATTTTTTACAAATTCAATAGGTATCTGAAACTTTTGAAAGTTTAGGATAACAACTGATTTTTTTGAACAAGTTCAGCAGGTGATTATACATTAACCTTTTTTTTTATGCCTAAAGTTAATAGCAACAATTTTCATACTTTTTTAACCGTAAATTATAAATTTTTTAGCCATATCTTATTTCAGGCACTACTAAAATTATTATAGTTTTCAATGATGTTTGTATTACATTGAAAGAAATAGTTTTATTTGTAGAAAATATGTGGCCAGAATATAATTAAATATTGCGGCCGCAATATTAATTTTTTCAGTTATGAAATTTTTTAAAAGTTTTTAAAATTGAAGATCTCTATAATATTATTTTTCTTTTCCTTCCGCCCAGTACGTTATAATGTGCAAATGAATAACACCTCAATATCTTATTATGTATAGGATTATTTAGTGATAGGTTGTTTAGTATACCTCTTAAATTAGAGGTGGGAGAAATTCAGTTTCTTTAAAATACATATTCTTAAAAAAGTGTATAGGATTATTTGTGTTCGTGAAGATCACTCGGTTTTCATTTGGTAGGTTTTGGATCTTGAATACTTACTTTGACAATTGCTCCACTTGTACTTGTTGCCTCTCTGGCTACAGTATAAGTACTTTCTAAATTTGAAGTGTCAGAAATTTGACTTTCATAACATTTAATAATGTCAGAATTGGCAGTTGCCCAATTTTGACCAAAAAAATATGAAGGCATTAATTGGGGGGCAAGAGCCAAGAATTCAACACTTTCATTTTTTTATATTTTAATTTATTGAACCGATGAAATCATATCAAATTTGACAACAAACGTATATGATTGAAATCGAATAAATTTTAGTCAATTTTCACTGTAACTTGATTTACAATTCAGTTTATTAAAGCGACATTCGCGTTAATCTAAAAATATCCAGCAAATAACTTCCATTTTTCTTCAACATTATTATATTAAAATCATCATATCCTGTCCTCATAGTTTAACTTATCGATAGACAAAAATCATAAGATTTAGACTCGATTAATGGACGCAAACAGAAAAGCATTTATGCAAGTAATCCCCATGCTTCAAATGCAAGTGGCATGAACTAACACAAAACAAAGAATTTGAAAAACAAAACATAAAATCAACATCTTAAATTCTCAATCTTCAAAATTTAACTATAAAATTAACTACAAATTCATCAACAAATGTATCGCGAATGTCAAATCAATTATAAAAAAAAGTCTACAGCTAATAAAATTAATTAGCTTAAACTACAAACAATTTCTCAAGTCAAACCAATCCTTTATTTTTATTTTCCTCTTTACTAAGCCATAGTTAGTTATAACCTCGAAAAAAGTTTTAATATTTTTTCCCTATGGCTGAATACTTAGAGATAGTTTTAGGTTTGCTTGGTATTCTCCTTCTAACACATTGGTTCAGGCGAGTCGTTTCACCTGTAACTAACTGGCCAATAGTCGGAATGTTGCCGGGGCTTCTTTACAAGGCAAAAGACATACATGAATATAGCACGCAACTTCTCAAACAAAAAGGCGGAACATTCGAATTCAAAGGTCCATGGCTTACAAACATGAACATTTTGTTCACCAGCGACCCCGAAAATGTTCGATATATTTCGACCGAGAACTTCTTCAACTACCAGAAAGGTGAACAATACAAGAAGATCTTCGAGCCTTTCGGGGATGGTGTACTGAACTCAGATTTCGAGTCGTGGAAATCATTTCGCCGAATGATTCAAGCCATGCTCAAAGACAACAAGTTTCAGCTTTTCCTTGAAAGATCGATGCGTGACAAGATGAACGAAGGCCTGATTCCTGTCCTTGATCAAGTCTGCAGGCAGAAAACCGCGGAAGTTGACTTGCAGGATTTGTTTCAGCGTTTTACATTTGATAACATTTGTTTGCTTGTTTTAGGATTCGACCCGAATTGTCTTTCTCTTGATTTGCCCCATCTTGACTACAAACAAGCATTTGATGACGTGGAGGAGGCGGTTTTTTACCGCCATATAGTGCCGGAAAGCATTTGGAGATTGCAGAAAAGGCTGAATATAGGCCAAGAGAAGAAGCTAAGCAGCGCAATTAATACAATTGACAGTTTCTTGCTGCAGTGCATATCTTCCAAGAAAACGGAAATCCAAATCAAGAAAGCCCGAAATAACGAAATTGGTGAAACCGAAGAAGACTACGACCTAATCACAGCTTGTATACAAGAAGAAGAAGAAGAAGAGAATTCTAAAGACTCGAAAATGTCCGATAAGTATCTAAGAGACATAGGATTCAACTTCATAGCAGCAGGAAAAGACACAGTAAATGCAGCTTTAAGTTGGCTTTTATGGCTAATAGCAAAGCATCCATCAGTAGAACAAAAAATCATAGCCGAATTCAAGTCAAACCTGCAACAAACAGAACAAGGAAAATGGCGGTTCTCCAGCCTGGAAGAGCTAAACAAGCTAGTGTATCTCCATGCAGCAATTTGCGAAACGCTTCGCCTATATCCAGCAGTACCATTCAACCACAGAGTATCGGTTGGAGAAGACACGCTACCAAGTGGTCATAGTGTAAAAGCAGACACAAGAGTAATGTTCTCAATGGTTTCGATGGGGAGAATGGAAGAGATTTGGGGGAATGACAGCAGGGAATTTAAGCCTGAGAGGTGGATTTCGGATAAAGGAGGAATTGTTTATATACCTTCTTATAAGTTCATAGCGTTTAACACTGGACCCAGAAGTTGCTTGGGTAAGGATATAACGTTTATACAGATGAAGATCATCACAACAGCTGTACTTTGGAATTATCATGTTAAGGTAGTTGAAAATCACCCGGTTGAGCCTTGTCTTTCTGTTATGATGCATATGAAACATGGTTTGAAAGTTAAGGTTTCCAAGAGAGATTAGTTTTTTACTAATTTATCAAATTTAGTTTTATTTAAGCATGTGTGAGATTAATATTTATATTGTTGAAAGAAAATTTTTTTAGCGTAGGATTAATTATTTAAGCTTTCTTCAGTCAATAAAATAATGATTTATATATTGCGATCACATGTATAAATAGTTTTGTAATATTGATTTCTTATGTAGTTATAAAATCATGATTTGTTTTACTGAATTTTTATTTTACAAGATTTTATCTAATAAAGCAAGCCAGTTTAACAGTTTATCATCGCTTTGATCTAATGGTCTACCTTGTAGGTAAAATTGATTATATACTAAAAAAAACTATCGTACACTTGTGTTGGGTTGTGTATATATCAAAATAAATAGAAAAAATAACTTATGGAATTAGGTGAACTCTTTTGCGGCTATGTATGAGAATTTCGAAACATATTTTTAAGAAACTAAATATTTTATTCAATTTATTTTGCATAAGGAATTGATTATTTAAAATCAAACATATACTTCTTATTTATACGAACAATATCATAAGAATATTATTATTTATTATTAATATGTTAATACAACAGCGCACACATATCACACAAAACACTAAAGTTTTTATTAATTAGATATAAACAACTACTAAGTAAAGATAGTATACTGAAATCCATCTTTGTCTCCTGAAGATGCGTTTCTTTTGAAAACTCTAACCTTCAGAGCATTTTTCAGATGAAGAATCATGGAACTAGCTGATGGCCTAACATTCTGATTTTTGATATTGAACTCAAGAGAATAGTTCCACAATATAGCACACACAATTGCTTTCATTTGCACAATCGCCATATCTTTACCTAAACATGTTCTTGGTCCCGCATTGAATGCAATAAATTTGTACGAATCCGTTTCATGTTTGATTCCTCCGCTCTCCGATATCCATCTCTCCGGCTTGAATTCTAAGCAGTCCTCACCCCATAACTCCTTCATCCTTCCCATGGAATACAACGAATACAATATCATCGTGTTTCTCGAGATATGATGCCCACTGGGAAGAACATCTGGTTTGAATGATGCTTTGCGTAGAATGGGTACCGATGGATACAACCTTAGCGCCTCGCATATGGCTCCGTGTAAATAAACAAGTTTTGTCATCTTCTTGGGGTCGAAAAATCTCCACCCTTCGTCATTGTCACTGCCGAAATGTTGTTCCATCTCTTCCAAGATCTTTTTTTGGGAAGACGGGTTAGTCCCGATTAGCCAAAATGTCCAAGAAAGAGCAGCACTTGTGGTATCTCTCCCGGCAATCAAAAGATGCATAGCCATATCTCTGACAAACTTGTTTGCTTGTAATTTGTTTGCTTTTTGATCCTCCTGCTCCAATTCCATGAAGTATTTTATCGCGTCGAATTCATTAATATTTTCTTTGTATTGTAATTGTTCTCGCTTTCTTTTGATGCTGTTCTCCACAAAAAGATCGAATATACGACAAGCTTCCGTCATCTTCTTCTCTTTTCCGACCTGTAGCCTTCTCTGCAACTTCCAAATGAAACCCGGGACAATTTGACGATACGAGAAAACGTGAACAATATCGTCAAAAGCTTTCTCAAAAGGAGCACTTGGAAACTCTTTATAAAGAGTGTTAGGATCCACACCAAATACCAAAACACAGAAATTATCGAATGTGAAACGCTGAAACATGTCTTTAAAATCTACCTCATTGCCGAGTTTGCAAGCATGGTCTAACACTGGGAATAAACCATTGGAAATCTTTTGGTTCATAGAGGTACGAATAGCAAGATCGAACCGTTTGTCTCTGAACAAAGAGTGAATCATATATCTTTGAAATCGCCACTTATCATAGTCTGCACTGAAAATGCCGTCTCCTAAGTAATCGAAGATATCGTTGAAATAGGGGCCTTTAGGATAGTTGAGGAAGTTTTTGCTGAAAGTGTGATGAACATTCATAGGATCACTAGTGACGAAAAAGTCCATGGCACAGAACCAAGGGCCTTTGAACAAGAATGTACCATTACATTGCTGAAGAACATCAGTGACAAAATCATGGATTCGAGATGCGTTGTAGAGAAGCGATGGAATCATACCAATCACAGGCCAGTTGATGAGTATTGAGTTTCGATTGGAATACCAAAACCAAACAAGAAGTGAAACAAATGCAATCACAATTCCTACATACAAAGATGTCGACATGTTTAAGTTAAATTCTGCAAAGTTCAATGTGTATATATAGAAATCAAAAGCATTACATTAGGCATGTATTAATTGCAATTAGCTAGAGAATCTTGAATAAGACACGCATATATACATAATAGTACTCTGTAGATTCGTGTGTTGTATTTCAGTTTCATAATCACATTGTGGGGACAACGCATGTGGAACCATCGGATCGAATTAATTTCTGATTGATCACTAATACATTCCAAATATACGATTATTGATAATATATATATACATATGCGCACAAATACTAAAAGATAATGCTTTTATGTGCGAAATTGTTGTGCAGTAAGTTATTTCTATAACAAGTCTCGGTATTTTATCAAATATTCTTTAAAAATAAATTAAAGCCTAATGCAGTATAATCTCCGTACCCCTGTTAGTATTTTATTTAATTGGATCGATTTGTTTGACAAATGCGATCGTGACTTTTCGTCGAACAAGTCTGGAGAGTTCGGAGTGCACATTTTATTTAGGTTCTGTTACGATTTAGGGGTCCAGGGTCCAAGGGGCAGCAACTCCTGGCGGGGTTGATGGGTAGAAAAATGAATTATGGACCGAAACAGTATGTCTGTTGAACACAACTGAAACTAGAAAAAACAAGTTTTTTAGACATGGCTGTTACTCGAAAATAGCATGTCTATTGATATTTTTGTTATTTATTTCACCAAAAACAAAATTGGCAAATATAGAGAAAATTCGGATGTTTTTCACGGCAAAATAAAATTCTCTTTCTTGACAAAATTTCTGATTTTATACGATTGAAAGTTAGATGAATCGACCATATAAATTTTAATCTGAAAGAGTATTGCGATTTCAGAAATATCCGAGAAATCCCCAGATTCCAACTTGCAAAAGTGTCCACATTGCTTTTATGTATTGAACATGTACACATTGCTTTCATGTATTGAACCTGTACAGTTACCCCCCTCAACTTGTAAAAGTGCATTAGTATGAATGCTACATATCAACTTAAGGGGTAATGGGGACATTTTCAATGTTCAGTGAGGCAGTAAATGATTTGAGTCAAGTTTAAGTAGCTGATTAGCTAGTGATGCAGATTACAAGTCAACTGGAGCAATAATTCAACTAAGGTAAAGTTTCTTGTTACAGATAAAATTTTATATTTCCTTGTAATTGATATCTTCCTTAATTAGAATTATTTTCAATTGGAAATGTATTTATTTTTATAAATCATTTCCTATTTAGGATTATCTATTTAGTAAGTTTATTCAATTTTGGATTTTAGTATTTATTAGAATTATTTTTCTTTTCTATAATTTGCCTGTATGAAGGCATTGATATTATTGTAATAGATAGTTTTTGTTTTATGGTGAATATTTAAATAAAAATTTGTTTCTTATGTTTCTCCCTGTAAGTCTTAGAGGTTGTGATTTCTATGATTTTAGATGAGTCGATGTCTTTTGATGTTGCGATGTCAATAGATTTTGATAACACTAGTTTTCCTCCATCTTGTGTATGATCAACGGATCTTAGTGTAAGAATATGGTGTTCTGGCATGTTGCGGTATCAACGGGTCTCGTTAATACTACTTTTCGATATCCTGCTTGATTGAGGATAACTAGTATCTATCCACGTGTTTCCTTTCGCTGCATCAACTAGGTAGCACAAAAACTTTGATGTCATACTTTTTTGGCGTTTCCCACCCCGTTTCAAAAACATAAATTTAAGGAAACCCCTACGAGATATTTCCATGGCAGTTTCTACAATTAACAAAATAAGTAAACTCATTTCTTCAAAATCCGAAAACTGTTATGACTCAATTTTGGTTTATTCCGATATTAACCAATAGTAAAATTATTATAGTTTCCAATAATATTTGCATTACATTAAAAGTAGTAATATTGAGATGAGAGACCATGAAGACAATTAACATGAAGGTTAAATGCATAGTTAGCTCTCTAAACTTGGCAATTTTTATTAGATGTAGCCCCCCAACATTGAAAAGTCTCTTCCTCTTAAATTTGGTTCCATGTGTCACCTTTCGATGGAAAGAGAAAAATAATAAATTTTATATCTTTTAAAGTTAACCAATCAAAAGTGACATGTGGCTAACTAATGGCTAAAGAGTATTTTTGCTAAGTTTAAGGGGTTGGTGGGTGTTTTTAAAGTTGAAGGTAACATTTAATAAAAGAGCAAAGTTGGAGGACTAACTATGTTTTTGGCCTATTATTTGGGGCTAACTATCCTATCCTAATATTTGTGCAAAGTACTGATTGTAGTTGGATTTTGAAAAATCACTCAAATTAATCAATGCCTTGCATGATATGTTTCATATATTAATTTGGATGTTGGGAGTAGGATAGGATAGGATAGGAGCACTATTACGATTCGACTCTCTTTGATACTATCGGATTTTTTTTTGTCTCTGCTACTATATTCTTAACTTTAACCCTCGCTCAATCTTTTTCAGGTGTCAATTTTTATTTCTTTCTTCATTTACTTAAAATTTATATTTATTAACCTATTGCCACGTGTATAAAAAATGGACACATGGTTAAAATTTAGTAGGGGACATAGAGTAATGGGAACATAAGATCCAAATCCGTTGAGTTGGATGAGTTGTTCAACTCTTTAAGCATCGACCCAAGTTTGAACCGTGAGGTTGTGTATTGAGCAAACTATACAAATACAGCACAAAGTATTTCTAATGGCAGCGAGTCTCCATCCTGATGTGGAAAATGCTGAGGCGTTGAAGGAATATATGAGGAACATGAAATACAAAATTGAAGTTTAGAAGAAAAAAGTGCAAAAGGTTTCCTGTTTTTGTAGAATTGTAATTAGTTTATCCATCAAAATTTTCCTATTAATTATTATTTGCTGTTAAGGTCTCAATTTCCTATGGGGAATGCCTAGACGAATAATCAAGAATTAGCGTTCATTTGGAAACTTTCTTTCCGAAGGAATTCTGTTCGATTGAAATTCATTTTAAGTATAACATATAACAAATTTGTAAATAAAATGAACTGAATTTCACCAAACATATAACAAAAAATGTTTTATTTAGTACACATGCTAAATAAAACACCCCTACAAGCGTTGGAATAGTTGAAAATAATTATTGTAGCAATCCAACTAAAATTTGTTGGCTTGCAAAAATTCCATAGCACTTGGTCGTGAATATTATCGTAGCACTTGTGAAATTTCAAGTTGAAATCCAAATAATAAACAAGAATTATGAATTTACCTTTGCACTGGATATGGTGATTAAGACGAAGAAAATGGTCCCTCTACTAATTCTCAAAGTTTTAGGAACCCATTCATAATCAATTATACCTTCAACTGCATTTCCATAGTAGTCGGGAGCGCTAAGCGCACCCAAAGCGCAAAGGTCTCGCTTCTCGCTTAAGTGTATAGCGTTTAATAAGCGATTGCTCGGGAAAAAAAAGCGCACTAGTTTAAAGTTTCAAAAAATATATATAGGTATAATAAAATAATAGAGAATAAACACGTAACTCTAATAAATATTAAAATCATCAGAAGTCACACTAGCAATCCATAACAAACATTTAATACAAAGACAAACATTGATAATAATGTTTAACAAATTCAAAACCAAAGGCACTAATAATCATTAATCCCCAAAACATAGCAGATTTGGTAGCAGGGCCACAACTACAAATCATATATCCAGTATAGTTAAAGGCGCGCCTTAGGCGCTTAGGGAAAAACAGCTAGCGCCTCCATGCTTGTTAGGCAGTGTATATTACAAAGGCGTGAGCCTTTGGTTGTAAGGTGCAGGGCTCGCCTTAGGCGTAGATAATTGTGTTTTTAGGGTGTTTTTTAAAATTAAGTTATTGACACTTTTTAAAACTCTAAAGCCCACCAACTACCTTTTGTTTTCCTAACTGAAACCTATTAAAATAACATTTATTATTACCTAATTAACGATTTGCAAAGCCATAGTATATTAAAGGTCCTCTATTCTCTCTTCTACTCCATCATCTTCATTCTCTCTTTTACACTATTTTACTTTGCGTTTGAAAATCTGGCCATACCCGATCAATCGTCAATCCATTTTGGTTCGAACAACCAGTTGTGTCCATTTTCTGCTTGAGTTGTCTTGCTGCTGCCTCTAAAGTCTACAGATCATTAACAGTTCACCAATCAGTTTTATTATATTTTAGATTAATAGGAATTTAATTTATGAGTAAACTTTGAATTCTTGAATTCCCTTTAAAATTATGTTTAAGATAGAAATTAGTTTTATCATTATAAATTTCGAATTCTCGAATTTCCTCCAAGTGAAGTGAAAAACTTTTTATTTTTTATTTTTTAAGTTCATGCGTCTATTGTGCGCCTTCACCTTTACCTCGCGCCTAGGCAACAGGACCCCCTGTCGCCTTGGGTGCGCCTAGTGCCTTGACTACTATGCATATATCTTCATTGGTGCTTTCACCATATGAGTCATCATCATCAATTTCTATATCTTCCAATTCTAAAACTATTGAATTAGTTGCGGTAGCAAGGTAGCAATGTTTTCTGGCAGTGAGATGAAGGAGACTATTGAATCGCCACTTGTGAAAAATGGCTCTTAAAATCCATATTTAAGTCAAAGTGTGAAACAATATAAAATGTAATAGAAAATTTTCATATTTATACTATCTGGTAGGGTAAAAAATAAGTGGGCCAGTTTGGTTTTATTAATTAAAAAACAGCACATTTAGCTTTACAAAATAAAGCGATGCGCTATGGCGCTTTGCGCTTTACATAAAGCGAGCGCTTTATACTCGCTTATCCAGAATAGCGATTTAGTTCGAAGCAAAGCGCTGGCAGTGTGCTTCGCTTCACTTCAGCGCTTAAGCGAGCGCTTTGCTAGCTTTTGATAACTATGTGCATTTCCTCATTTGCTTACACCAAGGAATCGAGTGCAAAACAAGCAAAGTTATAAATTAACTATTTGGACAAATAGAATATTTATCCATATCTTCCATATAGAATTAACAATTTTATCCCGGAAGCAAGAGCGATCAGCAATAAAATAGAAAATAAGACAAAATGCTTTTGTTCTATGTTCCAAAGGATAAATTCTAGAGACTTTTGATCTTCTTTAGTGGCATCTTAGATTTCAATGGAGCTAAGCAGAATTCAGTTGGATTCTATAAACCTTTCCTCATGAAATATCGACTCATTTGGTTGGCGGAATAGAATGAAATGAAAATGAATAGAATACGTATGCAAAAACATCAAATATGATACATGAGTCCGATGTCGGAAGGAATAACTCCTTCTAGTTACCATAGGAATCATGGAATAGTTATTCCTCTTTGAAATGAGAGAATAGCTATTCTATGATTTCCTTGGAAACTAGGAAGAGCTATTCCCCCGACGTCAAACTCATGTATATCATATTTGACATTTTTGCATTCATTTTCTATTCTATTCCATTCCGCTAACCAAACTAGCCATATGTTGAGTAGAAAAGGAAGTAACTGTAATACAAGCATGACACTTACATAGGATAATATAGTTTTTAGAGAAGGACTAACCGCTTTGTTGTAAATTTCATCCCAAATATACCTGCTACCACTATGTGCGATCCTGCGCGCCTTAGATGCAAGCAAACGACATTAATGATTTTGTGATTAAAATTACTAAAATAACACGAGAAAAATGTACAAGGAAATAGAAAGATCATTTAACAAAAGCAGTTGTTTGTTACCTATCTTTAACACTAAAGCAAGGTTCCATACTTTCAAGCTTAGCAGCAATTCGAGCTTGGCAACCTTCTGCAATTTTGTTGAGATACACCATAGGGCACAGGTGTATTGCCTATTAGCTGCAGAACACAACCAAACTACAGTATAAGCCATAATTTGAAAAGATATCAAGAAAAAGAAAAAGCCTATTACTACAGTAACATTGTTTTTGATGGCAGAAAAATAGAATGTGAAGTTTCGAACGTGGACGGGTCAATGGTTGATCAAGAAAAGTCATGGCCTAGAGCTGTGACCTCCATTGCACTTGGGAGGGGTGCAGTATTAGGAGTGGAAACTCTGGGATGAATTATATTATGTTCGGTTTGCAACAGGCTGAAAGTAGTTCTGTTTAGGGTTATACTTTTCTACACATTCTGTTTTGTTAGGATCGATTTTTTACTCCTGTTATCTTTACCTAGATGAGCTCTATAACTATAACATTTATTTTGGATTAAAAAACTTTTATTTTTTCTTTGTAAAGAGGGAGAAATTTCTCTATCCATCAAATTTTTCAAGGTCAATCTCTGTCATTGACATTTATTAAAATTAAGAGTTAAATGGTTGTTTGTAATTATTTTAAGAACAAATTTCAAATTGAAAGACACTTAGATTTATGTTATCTTACAGAAATTACATATCAGTAAAAAGAAATAAAAAACAAAAATAAATAAGATTTTCCATCTAGTTAAGAAGGTTAATCAGACCAGTAACTAACTCCTAACAAATAACTAAGCAATCTCGGATAAAATATAGCAATAGTAATCACGAACAAACTATAACAAATCAATAGAAAAAATAATCCTGAACAGTTTTTCAGAAAGAGAAGATGAAGAAAAAAAAAGGATTGAAGCAAACATAACTTCACAGCATTTGTCTTTAGGCCAAACTCAGAAACAGAGATTAATTTTAAAAGATAATAAAGAACGAAAATCCGAATACTTACTTGATCGAAGCCAAACACAAAGAGAATCCAAATTAAGACCAGCTATGGTAGGTATCCTCGTTGGTTCCTCAAACGGAATAAGAATCAAGAGGAGAAAGAATGGTCAAGAACAGAGTAATAACAGGAAGAATTAAAAAAAAGCTTGTAAAATTATTCAGAAATCTTCATCCTTATTTAATCATCGCATAACTACCTACAATTCAAATGATAGAAGCAAATAAACCTTCACAGAAGATGTCTTTAGGCCAAACACGAAAGCAGAGATTACAAAGTCTCTGTTGCAATTCTTTAGCCTTGGCAATTCAAGAAACTTGGAATATCCGACAACAGCCTCATGAAGTATTTTAGTAAGGAAGTTTGAGTCGCTGACCGAAATTCCCCCATTCTGGATTCCTCTGGAATTCTTGAAATAGATCAGTTTGTCAATATGAAAATTTTCTCAAAATGCAGTTACCCCAATTATGTTATGTTCTTCTAAGTCATGGAGTAATGTTATAAGTACAACACTGTATGATTCAGGAAGTTTTGTGCAGAGATTGGTAGGTACATTCCTAGCATTATCGTAATCCGTCTGGGGGTCTCGCGTGGCCTATACGCGCCTGCCATTGTTTATCTATGTTAACATGACCGAATAAAATTGAATGTTAATTTCAATTCGTAAAGAAGGAAACAAAGTAAGAAAAGTAAAATGATAATTTAGTGGTCAAATAATTCACCGTCAACTAGTTTAAAAGCTCAAACCCCCTGAATATACAAACACAACTGAGGAACGCCAAACATAAAAAGTATAAAAAGAATAAAAGCTTAATGCATTCACATTCCGTAAACTTGTTTAAAATGAGCTCTTGTCATGTTGAACTTTCAAATGTATCTAGTAATGATCAGTCCTTAGCAGGAACAGGGTGAGCGACCGCTCAAGATCCCAAAAAATCAAAGGGTCCCAGGTTTCCCGCCGAGTTGAGATGATGAGAATAACATCGAAGTGAGACGGAATGTGTTGCAGCAACTAAATGAAAGAGAGGAAGAAAAAAGATCCCACTATTCTTATTAAACGTAGTAAGCTAACTAATTAAATTTTACACCCACACAATAACTAAGATTTATTTTAATCATTTAAAATATGATTAAGTTTATACTAGACCTGGGAATAGGCCGGGCCGGGTTCGGGCCGGGCTTTATTGGGCCTAGTTAAATAATGAATAGCCCAAACCCGGCCCAAATCCATGAAAAAATACATCGGGTTCTGTTCGGGCCGGGCGTTTAATAAATAATCAAAACCAAACTTGGCCCTCGAGTCTAACTATTAATTGTTTGAACCAAAAAAAATTAAAATTTATTACTAAAAAATAATTCCAAATATATTTGTAGTATAAGTCATAAAATTGAGTTTAAATGTTAAACTTTCGCAAAAATTATGAAAATTTTCAACCATATAATTTTTTTTTTACTTTGAATGTATAAAATAAATATATATTTTTAACATAATAATTATTATTTTGGGCCGGACGGGCCGGGCTTGGATTTTATTATTAAAACCAAGCTCGACATATATTTTACTTAGGCCGCATCGGGTTCGGGTTGGGTCGGGCCTAATCTCCAATCACCTTGTCCAAGCCCATCCCATGAAGAGCGGGCATGGACGGGTCCCACGGGTTAATGGGCTCGTGCCAGGTTTAGTGGTAAGTAACTGGTAGGAAGAA
>CATIWQ010285313.1:0-13512 GCA_949673415.1 Euphorbia schlechtendalii
TATTCAATTATTCACCGCAGAGCAACACATGAAATGACTTTTCTAAGTCTAGTGCAAACAAATTAAGACAATTATATAAACCTGCACAACATCAATACTATGCTTAGTACGGGTCGCTCTCACATAGCCATATTTAGCAAGTTACCATTCCAAAAATGTTGGCTCACTAAACAGCGTTATATCACAGATTTAGTGATTTTACACGATATCATTAACCCCGAAACTACTCTTAAAATTAACTCCAATGCATATAACTTGATTAATATAAAAGACTTAACATGAAATACGCATTATGACACATAGACATCATAAACTTCGAAATAGAAAGTATAAGTAGAAAGCAAAGCAAAGTTGTAAGGTATGCATGTGAAAGCTAAAGCTGATCAAACTGTATCCACTCTTTAATGGGAGTCGTCAATTCCCGCAATTCCTGCGTCTGCCTTGAATTCGGTCTCGGCCCATACAGAACCTCCGCTAGGATGCTATTCTTTGCGAATATCGAATAAACGAATGTCGAAGAACGAAAACTTTTATTGATAAGTGATTTGCAATTACACTCATACAACAATCGCTCGAATATGTAGAGAAATCTAGTGATTGAAATAAGGATTCGAATCACTCATACATTTTCTCGCTAACGCTCATGAACGTAGCGAAAACTAGACATTTTTACTCTCAATCTATGCACTATTTTTCCACCCCTTTATTCTACACTCCAATGCCACGAAATTCTTGAGGTTTGGAGCCCTATTTATAGAGTTGAAGGGTTGCATCTATCCACTTGAAGAGTCTAATCCATTTGTGAAAGAGTGCACCTTTTCACTTTGATTGGTTGATGAAACTTGATGTTATCCACAATGAAGAGGCACCTTTTTATGATTGGTTGACTCCTGATAAGTGTCTTTTCATTGGTAGTTGATGGCGGTTGATGGCGGTTGATCATGCTTATCTGGAGGTTGGTAGTTAAGAAGATAATACCAGAAAACCATCCATGTCGCGATCGCGATGTACATGTCATGAGCGTGAATCTTCCTTTGATAGTTTTCTATTTCTGAAGTGACCAGGTCGCGACCGTGAATGATTGTCGTGACCGTGAATGGAGTTTTCTTCAGAAATTTCCTTGCAACTTCACCGATCTTCGACAGCTTCGATCCTAAGCCGAATCTTTAAGTTCCATGCATCTTTTTGCACCATTTTCACTCTTTTTTCATAGAATTCCTCTTTAGATCATTTTACTCCCAAGATTTACCAAGTATCTGCATTTGCATAAAAAACAACTACATACCACGTGAAATCTTTTATATGAAGTATAAAAATGACTAAAACTATAGTGTTTATTGTGTGAAATTATCATGATAATAAGTGTAATTATACACTTATCACCAACCTCAGCAAAAGAGTAATGTTGGTGGAAGGTCATCTATCAAGAAAGATAACTCTGCTTGGAAAACCAGAATCTCAGAAAAAGAAACCTCCTCAGAAAAAGGATCATCTTTAGAAGAAGGATCATCCTCAGGATAAGAAGGATACTCAGAAGATGAATGTTCATCAGAAGCTAAATCTTCAAAGAATGTATCAAGGAGAGTCCTCAACTCCCAGGCAAAGGAGCTATAAAGAATATGGATACAGGTATGGCGTAAGCACTCATAAAAAATGAGAATATCAGAAGATGACTATGAGAAACACACATGCCAGACGAAGAGTTATACCTCAAAGGTAACCAATCCAGGAACCCTTTGATCTTTGCCCATCTCCCAGAACACTGCAGAAAGAAATGGCAAGAGAAGCTGCAAAGTTCTTCTGTAACTTTTGTGGCAAGAAAAATCGTATAACTTTTATGTGTAGATTTAAGAATGGTTTTTATGATTCTTATGATTGGCTAGATCTAACTTATGATACACCCAAACCCAAGGGAAATTGGGTTCGAAGATTCTAACCATTCACTTTTGCAGGTAAGTCTTAGATCCACAGAAGGTCAACAAATCTGGTATATAGATAGTGGATGCTCAAGACATATGATAGTAGATGAGACATCATTCATCTCGTTAGAATGCAAAAGATATGGAAATGTGAGCTTTGGAGAAAACAAGATGGGAAAAATCATTGGCAAAGAAACCATTGGATCAGAAATCAAAATTGAAGAAGTCTCTCTTGTTGATGGCTTGAAATTCAATCTTCTGAGTGTCGCTCAGCTATGTGACCAAGGAAGAAAAGTCATCTTTGACTCAGAAGGATGCTCCATCATTGACTGTAAGTCAAATAAAACTTTGATAAATGCTCCTAGAGTCAACAATGTATTCATAATTAATTTAAATGATAAATTAAAGAAAGATATATGCTTAATAACCAAAGAAGAAGAGTCATGGCTATGGCACAAAAGGTTAGGACATGCTAACATGAACCTTCTAATAAAACTAGTTAAAAAGAAACTTGTTGAGGGTCTGCCAAGCTTAAACTTCGAAATGGATCATCTGTGTAATGCATATCAGTATGGGAAATAATTCAAAAAGAGCTTTAAGTCTAAATCTGATTTTTCCACTAAAAGAGTCCTAAAACTTGTTCATCTAGACTTGTTTGGCCCTGTTCTGCCCAGGAGCATGGGTGGACATAGATATACCATGGTTATAGTGAATGATTATTCCAGATATACATGGGTTATTCTGCTAAGTAGTAAGTATGAAGCCTATGAAGGATTCTCCAGACTATGTAAGAGAATTGAGGTTGAACAAGGAGTCCTTCATTCTAAAATGAGAAGTGATCGTGGTAGAGAATTAAAAAATAGACTATTTATTGGATTTTGTGACGCCAGAGGGATTGAGAACAACTTCTCTGCTCCTCACACCTCCAACAAAATGGGGTTGTTGAGAGGAAGAAGAGAACCATAGTTGAAATGGCCAGATCTATGCTCAGTGACAACAACCTTCCTAAATATTTTTAGGTAGAGGCAGTCAATACTGCATGTTACATATTGAATAGGGTAAACATTAGATCAAGAATTGATAAAACTCCCTATGAAATTTGGAAAGGTAGAAAACCTAAAATTGGGTACTTTAAAACATTTGGGTGTAAATGTTTTGTACTAAAAAAATAAAGAACAACTAGGAAAATTTGATCCTAAAGTTGATGAAACAATTTTTCTTGGTTACCCAACACATAGCAAAGCTTATAGTGTCTTTGTCAAGAGAATAGCAACACTAGAAGAGTCAGTACATGTAGATTTCGATGGAACTGACCATGTAGGAAAAAGAAGAGGCTCAAAGGAAGATGGAGATTCTGTCTCACATAAATAACCTTCTTAGTCAATCCAAGGAGAAACATCAACAAAGAATGAACCATCTGAGATCAGGTTCTCAAAACATGAAGATGAAGAACATCATCCAGAAGCAAAAAAGACTCTTGTTCATCATGACCTACCCAAGGAAACAATAACCAAGAAGGACCATCCAGAAAGACTGATCATTGACGCACCTCAGAATCCAGTTCTTACCAGAGGATAACTCAACAGAATGACAAGTCATCCAGTATTTGTCTCTATCATAAAACTAAAGAAATTTGAAGACGCAGAATATGATGATAGTTGGATGATGGCCATGCAAGAAGAACTAGATCAGTTCACCAAAAATGCGTCTGGGATCTTGTCCAAATGTCAAAGAACAAATCCATTATTGGCACTAAGTGGGTATTCTGAAACAAGCTCGACGAAGAAGGGAATGTGATCAGAAATAAGGCTAGAATAGTAGCTCAAGGATACAATCAATAAGAAGGAATTGATTATGATGAGAAATTCGCTCTTGTAGCAAGACTTGAGGCAATCAGAATCCTCTGCGCTTTTGCATCCCATAAGGGATTTAAGCTATACCAAATGGATGTAAACAGTGCCTTCTAAAATGGATTCATCTCAGAAGAAGTTTACGTCAAGCAACCTCCTGGCTTTGAAGATTCAAACCATCCATGCCATGTCTATAAGTTGAAGAAAGCACTGTACGGTCTAAATCAGGCTCCCAGAGCCTGGTATGAGAGATTGATAAGCTTTCTTATCTCAAAAGGATACGTCAGAGGCAAAACAGACACCACATTATTCATCAGAAGAAGGAATAAGAACATACTCCTTGTTCAGATCTATGTTGATGATATTATCTTTGGAGCTACTGAAGAAAAGATGTGTAAAGAATTCAGTTCTCAAATGAAGAATGAATTTGAGATGTCTATGATGGGAGAATTTAACGTTCTTTTTTGGTCTGCAAATTAAACAAAGTTCAAATGGAATATTCATTAATCAATCTAAATATACCAAGGAGATTCTGAAGAAATTTAGCATGGAAGATGGAAGAGAGATTTCAACACCCATGGCTTCCAATACAATACTCAGCAAAGACTAAGAAGGAAAGAAGGTTGATTAGAAGCTGTTCAGAGGAATGATTGGTTCTCTATTATATCTCACAGCAAGTAGATATGATATTCATTATGTAGTATGTTACTATGCAAGATATCAGAATGATCCAAGAGAATCACATCTGAGTGCAGTTAAGAGGATTCTGAGATATCTAGTTGGAACCATAGAAGCCGGATTATGGTATCCAAATAATGGAGATTTCTAACTAAGAGGGTTCACCGATGCAGATTGTGGAAGAGATCAACTAGAAAGGAAGAGCACTCCTGGTGGATGTCATTTTCTGGGAAACTACATTGTATCCTGGTACATCAAGAAACAAACCTCAGTAGCATTGTCTACCACTGAAGTAGAATAAATGGCTGCTGGAAGCTGTGTCGCTCAAGTTTTATGGATCAAACAACAACTAGAAGACTATGGAATTGAAAGTGAATGCATAGAAATCCTTTGTGACAATAAAAGGACAATTTATCTGTCAAAGGATCCTATACATCATAGCAGAAGAAAGCATGTCAATATCAGACATCACTTCATAAGAGAACATGTCTTTAAGAAGGATGTAAAATTGGTTTACATCTCTACTGAAGACCAGAGAGTAGATATCTTCAACAAGCCTCTGAGCAAAGACCAATTTGCTTTTCTCATAAGATAAATTGAAATGAGCAATCTAGTATAAAGAAAGCTTAGAAGATAGAGTCATTCCTAGAAGATGGATCAACTCTCAGAAGAGACTCTTCAGAAAACAATAACTATATCAAAAGTAATGAAATTCATAAAAGGAGTATAACTCAGAAAGATTAGCTCGCGGAGCGCTTCAAATTTCAAAATTCAAAAGCCTGAATCCCAAGCCGGATCTTTAGGGTAAAACTATTCACATTCTACCGTCAGTTACATCTCTAATAGTTTATAAAAAAGTAAATGGTAAATACAAAAACTGTCAATATTAATGACCATCCCTTATTACTGTTTTACCCCTCTGAATCCCCGTATAAATACGATATCACTATTTATCCTCAAAACACTTTACCAAAAATCTCTCAATCTCTTGCTCAAACAAGCACTTCCAAAACCCTAAATTCCTCTTATCTTCTTCAATCGATCCTACAGAAATGGCACCAAAGAGATCAAGATCCTCTAGAAACCCAAACGAGCAAGTAGTTATCCAAATCTATTAAAAGACTTTTGTTCTTATTCTATACAAGTCAAACCCCATAAACGTCACTTCTCAAAGACACTTGGGAGATACTGCCTTCTTACAGGCATCTCCCTTCAAGGAAACCATTGAGTTCCATTAACTTGGAACTTGGATCAGATTGAAGAGACCCACTTTTCCTTCTATTGTTCTTGAATTCCACAAGAACTTGAAGAAATACACTGAGTGATGAAGAGTTCAAAACCACAGTTAAGGGAAAAGAAATTACTATTACTCCAGCTTTTCTTGCAAAGTTGTTAAATTTGAAGGATGAAGGTTTGGCTCTCAGAAGGGGATGTGAAGATTCAATCAGCTACAACAAAAAAGCATATATGCCAGAATGGTGGTTTGGGGAGAAGATAAGCACCCATATGCAGCAGGAGCCTAGATACTAGCAGTTTGTGATGGCGCATCTTCTACTTCAGAAGATGAACTCCACCAATGAAGTATCAAGCTATGAACACTGCATTCTATTTCATCTGGTAGAGAAGAAGAGGGTCAACTGGCCCATAATCATCATGCAGCATATGCTTCACCACAAGTTCACACTTAGTGGTCTAAGTACCAGGATAGTGGCATCCTGTGGAATCAATTGCTCAGATGAAGATGGATCTCTTGGCAGTGAGATTGTGATGGAAACCTTTGATAAAAAAGTAGATTATGGGATGAAGTGGGACAGGGAGGAGGCCCTGAAGAAGGATCTAATGAAGAAAAGAAGGGAGAAGGAGTTGAGGGCTGCGAAGAAGGGTGAAGGGGAAAAAGGGGTTGAGGAAGTCTCCCCCAAGAGGCAAAGGGAGCTTATACTAAAACATGAGGAAGTCCTTAAGGTAAAAAGAAGCCGTATCAGCAGAAGTAAGACACTTGCTATTGAGGATGTGGTAATTCCTACTAAAGTAACTAAAGGAAAAACTCAAGGAATTACCTACTCCATGAACAAATATCAGTACGTGCCTAGGCCTATGGAGCAGAATATCTTAGAAGATGATGAGGAGGATAGGAGGCCAATCAGTATTCTGACTAAGAGGAGAAGAGGAGAATTTGGTCAAGATATAGCTATCCCTAGTGATGAAGAAGAAGAGAAGGTTGAAGAGAAAGAAGAGAAGGATGAGGAGAAGGAAGAAAAGGTGGAGGAGAAAGAGGAGAAGGTCGAAGAAAAAGAAGAGAGGCAGAGGAAGAAGAAGGCAAGAACCTATGGCGAGATTGTCATCTCAGAAGATTACCCTTAGAAGGATGATATGATTAGGGCCTTAAACCAAAGTATAGTGGAGGTCTTTACTCATGTACCTCGAAAAAGGACAGTTGGAGATGTAAGGATTGCTGCTGAGGAAGCAGAGAAGAGGGCTCTATCAGAAGGAAAGAGAGTGCCTACTCTAGAGGAGTTCATAGCAAAGATGAAGGAGAAGAGCACCTCTGAGACAAAAGAGGATGACTTAGAGGAGGTGGATGGAAAGGTCTTAGAAGGGACCTCAGTGGACTTTGACTTATCCTTAGGGGCTCTTCTAGTAGCACCAAGTCCAGTCCCTCTAAATGTGGTCAATCCTACAAACTTCCTCTAGAGAAGAAGCCACAATCTCCTCCTCTAGATAAACAAAAGGCTATGTTTGATCCTAGTCATCTCTTCTCAGCCATTCTTGAAACTCCAAAGAAATTCTTGTCTAAACCAGGAGGATCTCCAACATCTAATACCAAAGATCCTCTTATGGTGGTAGCATCCATCGCTCAAGAGGTGGTTGAGGGGCTTGAGGCTGAGGCCAAGAAGGAGGAAACTGTTGAGGCCAAGAAGGAGGATAAAGTTGAGGAGAAGGAAGATGAATCTGAGGCTAAGAAGGAGGAAAAGGTAGAAGAAAAGGAAGAGTCCAATGAGCAATCTCTGTTGAAAGAGAAACTACCAGAGGATGATCCATTCCTATCAGCTCTTCAAAAGAAGGAAGCTCAGAGGATTGTAGTGGTTGAATGGGGTATTCAATCATTAGCATCAGATCCTACTGATGAGTTCGGTACCATGGCTCGCTCTGTGTTTACAAAACATAATTTAAGGCTAGTCGATATAAGGGAGGAGGATGATAAGGATGAGGGAGATCAGAAGGAGCATGAGATGGTTTTGTTGGAGGATGTGACAGAAGATGAAGATGATGATGTTTAAAAAGGGCTAGAGGGGTCTCAGACTACACTCAACCCAACTTTTCCCTTCCAGTAGCAACCAATTTCTCCCTACCAGCAGCTACCAACTCTTCATCATCAGCAGCAGCGTTCCTCTATCCCAAGGGGTTTGGTGGATCTAAATAGCTCCCTAACTCTTCTCTCCAGACCTACAGAACAAAGGATCTATGGAGATGAGTCCCTTAGAAGTAGAGGATGGATGTTTGGTGATCCAACTAAGGGAGGAAACTCTAACGCTTCTATTCTTGTAAACTCCCTCCATCACATAGGGAAGACTCTTGAAGATCTCCTCACAATAGCCCTTTACCTCAATGACTCAGTTGTGGACATCAAAATTACCCCCTTCAACCACCAACTTGCCCAGAGTGTAACTCTTATCTCTGAGCATGCCCAGATAATAATGGAAAGAGCTGAAAAGATTCCTCTTCCTTCTCAAACTGGCTTTGAACTTATCATACATCTGCAGCCACTCATGGAAAGAAGGCTTAGAAATTACATTAATATCAGAGATTCTTTGGTAAAGTTGAACGAGCAAGTGGAAATTGGTGAAAGGGGTTTGGAGATGATCCATGATGAAGTCTGTAGGGTGAAAGGAGAGTTCTAGAGGTAGATAGCAGACATCATATCTACTCTGGGGACTGCCATTGAGTGCACTTTAACAAAATTCTCCATGGGGTTGAAGAATGAAGTCCAGGAGCTCAGAACTCAGAGTGCCCTCTGTTTGTGGCAGTAAGAGAAAATCCAATGTAGTTTTGATGAGATGCTCAGGAAAATGAATGACTCCAAAGCTGAAAATCTCAAGGCTATTACGGATTCCAAACGAGAGCTAAGGTCTAAAATCTTCAAGGCTATTTAAGATTCTCACAAGAAGATCACTGAAACCACCTTTGCTCAGAAGAATGAGGCTGTTGATGATTAGATGATCAACTAAAGAAGTATGTTGCTGCCCTTACCAAGACCACTGTTGAAGCTAGAGATATCATGGTGGCAAGGAATGAAAACACTTTAGAGGCCCTTATCAGAAGAGCATTGATGGGTTAAGCAATCGGATTGGTGGCCTATCTCTCCACTCCTTCTACTCACATGACAGTGAGATTGTTCCGTTCTTGTAGCATCTGGAAAATGGGCTTAACACTCAGTGGATCTGGAATCAGAAGGCTCTCCAAGTTATCCTTGAAAACATCTTTCCTTCTTTCCCCAGCAAGGCTGGAAGATTGATTCAGCAGATAGTCCCTCCTCTTCAAGCAAATGCAAAAGCCGTTCACGAAGTTATCCAGATGTTTGAGCTTGATGAGCAGAAGATTGTCTCTCAACTTGTTAGCACTGAGTGGAGGGAGAAAGATAAGCACAGCTTCAAGGACATCTGGGAAAGACGGATGATTTCCAACCAAGCTTCAAGCAGCGCCATGGAGATAGATCAGCGGGAGGAGACTCAAGATGAATTCTTAGCGCTTAAAGAAAAACCATTGTAATAGAATTCATTGTAAAAACTTGTAAACCATTGTGATTAATAAAAAATTTTTACATTTCCTCTAAAGTATAACTCTTCGTTGTACTGATCTCTGTTTATGTCATTAAAATTAAATCTCAGAACCTAAGTCTTAGATTATGAGGGAGCAAGTATATCCTATGCTTGACTTCACTCAGAACCAAGAAAATGAGGGGTATTGTTGGATTTTAAAGCTAAATTAGATTTTTAAGTTCTGAGTTCAGAAGTAGTTGCCTCAGAAGCACCGGGATACATCAGTTAGGCTGTGGTTTCTCAAAAGTAGTTAAAAGATCAGAAGAACACTCAAGACTCAAAACCTCAAGAAGCCCTTCTAATGAACTGCAAAGGACAACTTAGTCTTTCGACGCTAAAAGTCAAGAAAGCTGACCTTGCTTTTAATGCCGCCGTGCACTCTGTCCCTAAGTCTACTACAAGATAAATTTTGTTGCAAAATCAGGAATAAAGACTTTCCTGCAAATCTGATATGCATCTACCATACAAAGTGGGTCCCAAAATCAACCTGGAACTGCATGGTACGGATCAAAATTGAACGAGCAACTCTAATGGCTTGATAACGGAAACAAGATTAAGAGATAATGGTAGATTTCTTGGCAGTGGTCTAAAATCAACGGAAACATTCTCTCCCTCTATAAAAGAATGATTTTCGCCATTGAAGAAGATTCCCAAAAAAACAAAAGAATTCAAGGGTGAACAAGTTCTCAATTCCACTTGCAATTTTCTTCTAGTAAACATTCAAATCTTACTTGTTTGTATTTGAGCTATCTGAAACAAAGTGCAGAAGCTCACAAAAATTGTTTATCTATAAACTGCTGTAAATCACACTAAGCTAAGGGTGAGGGAGCTTGACAATCTCATAAGGAAGGTACTTAAGAGAGAAGAAGCTCAGAGCCTCAGGTATAGAAGGACGGTACTACTATAATGGTATAGCTTATCATAGGCCAGACTGTTGGAAGGAACTTCAGTCACAAGCTGTAAGGGTTTGCTTTTCAACAGAAGAAAAGCCACTAGTGAATTAAATCTTGGACAAGAGATTCCAAGGACTGGATTAGGCAGAGGCTGAACCAGGATAAAAATCCCTGTTTGCAATTTCTTTCACTCAACATTATTTTGTGAAATTTGCTATCTTGAAATTAATTAAAAAGGGGGATTCTAAGTATCACAGATTTACTCAGAATACATTTCAGAAGCTAGAATTCTACTAACTTCTAATAGTAAAATAAAAACTTAAAAAGGGTCATTCACCCCCCTCTAACCTATTCTATCACCCTACTAGGTCGTACATACACTAATATGAACCAAACTCTTAGTGAGTTTCTTCATATTCTATACATTAGTAACTACAGAGATTATAGTATCCATCTCTCTTGATAAAGTTACTCATAAAATGTCTCATCACCATAGCATAGGCTTGTATCTCCTCTAACTGTTTACACAATTTAGGAACCATTATAGCCAACACAAGGTGTTTCACATCCCTCCTTTCCATTTATGAATTTACATACCACCCAACTTGGGCCGATATATAGCTCTTCTATTGAGCATTTGGCCTATCTACCAAATTCCTTTGATTCATGTCACAAAACAAATCTTGAGCCCAGTCAAAGAAGTATTTCTTAGATAGCCAGTCCATTTCAAGAATATATCATAGTTTAAATGATTGGTTGCTAGTGTTGCTGAAATTAATTTGTTATTCTGCAACAGAATGATTAGTACAAGGTTGAAAATAAAGGTCTTTAAAGCCATTAAACAAATTAATTAATCTTGATTAATTTATGTCGATGATTTTATTGGCTTTCTTTAAGATCCACAACCCTTCAATAATGAGCCAGACCAAGCCCAAACATAGAACCCATTATTGAATGTTTGGTAAGATAGACTATCCAATCCTTTTTTCAAAAGGACTCTTGGTTGATGGACGCATTGGTATTTTACCCATCTGTGTTCTTAGGCCTAACTGAGTTAGAACAAAAACCCTCGTTGAGTCAAACCGCCATTCCACATGTTAGCCATACTAAGTATCCTAACCCTCTACAGCCTACTGAGAACACAATGTGCTCTGTTGAGCTTGTTGCACATTATGCTACAATGTATGGCAGAGGTGTGAATCCGGGAAACACTTTTAAGCGACTTAATATTTAATGGATTATTTAAGTATCATCTACTTGTATAATGAATTGGGTGCATTAATTATTTTAGATATTATGTATCCATATTCTATATATAAAATGAGGTTCAAAGTACAAAATCATAATTTAGAATTTTTATGGGTATTAGCAAATATTGAATATTTGAACCAAATCACATTTGGACCTATAAAATTCTCAAATATGAATTTTTTTAACGTAGTAACCGTCATACTTATATATACCAATATGATGCATTGATCATGGCAATTATAATTACATCTATTATATTTGGCCGAGGTACTTGGTGAAATCGCTTAATTTTGACAATTGTGACTTAAAACCCGTTAAGGCCCAATGGTCAATGACCATTTCGCAAAATATACAATTTTGCTCCCACTCGAATTTGGGCGTCACTATTACAAAATTTAGCATCCCAGCTATAACCGGTACCACGGTCTATTTGAGCTAATCTCATATTTTAAATATTTTAATTTAATTAAATATTAATGCCACAAGTTAAGACTTTAACTTTTATTCAAATTAATTAAAATTACAATTTTAAAATATTAGAATTTATGATACAGAATTAACAAAATAACAGGAATGATATTTTGATACAATTCGGTTCAGCCGTTTTAATTCTTAAAATGGACTTCGAAAAATTTGAATCGTTAGAATTTAATTTCGAATTAAATAAAATACATGTTGATTTTATTAAACAATTCACTTTAAATTTTGACTTCGGATAAATTTAAAATACCCGATTATTTTAAATACGATCCGGTTCAATCATTTTAATCAAACGAACTCATGGTAAAAATTATTTCGAACTCCCTTGAACCCGCTAGCCTGTTAAAACAGGCCCACTGCTCGTGGACAGTCAATCGTGGATAGCTTGACAGCTTACTGTCCACATTGTGAGTAGCTTTCTCCAAATTGGATGCCCAAATAACTATTGGCAGAATCAATTAGATTCTGCCAATTCTGCAAATATATAATTTTTTTATAACATTTTAATTAATTAATTATTTATATTATTAATGTAAATTAATTATATTATAAACAAATAACCATAAACTAATTAAAAACCTAATAAACATAAACAAGAACATAGCCACCAAGATCAAATTAAATAATTTAGGAAAAAGAATCAAAACCTCAAATGAATGTTCTTTGAAGCTTTTTCTATCGAATAGAAAAAGTTCACAAATCAAGAAACTTGATCTTTTGATTAAATTAAAACCCGATTATTACAACAATCAATTTATCAAATTAATTTTTTCAATTAATCAACTTGTGGAAAAATAACAAATCCTCAAGAACGAATCAAAAACTTTTTCCATCGAGATGGAAGACCCATAGAAATCAAGAAAAACCCTAAACAATCCTCTTGATAGAACCTGACTCGGATACCAATTGAAGGGAATTGTCATCGAAAACATAACCGCGAATGCGGAATTACCGGTTAAAATTTTCTCGAATTCGAATAGGATCTTCTCAAGAACTATTGATACGATTTAAAAGGAATTTATTTCACAAATAAAACTTACTTGGAATATCTCTTTAAGAGACAACTGTAATAAAAGCTCTCAAGTGAAAGCACTCCAATATCACGTGTACGAACTCCTATCGAACCGGGACAAGTTCAAGCCATATAGACGAAGAACAAGAGAGAAAACTCAAAAAAAAAAAAAAAAAAAAAAAAGAAAAACCAAAACCCCCTCATTCACCATAGATGAGAAAAACATGTATATGAAAAGGTGGCTGCTCACATTTTTCCTTCTTGTATTGGATTAGAATTCCATTAGGTTTTTGGGTTTTAATTTTGATTTTATATTCTAATTTACTAATTAGGTTTTAGATGAATTCTAATTATAAATTGGTCCCTTTAAATTTGTAGTTTAATAGTTAAACCCCTTAGTTTAATTCCTTAAACAAATTTAAATGCCATCTTTTATAATTTACAAATTAACCCCTTGAACAAAATTAAAACCTTACATTTAATCAAATTTAATGTCATACTATGTATATTAATTCAATTAACTTAAATAGCTAATTAATTATTTTAGCATGACAATTTTATTGATTAAATTTATTCAATTAATTATTTAATACATGAATTTATTTAATTATT
>CATIWQ010285348.1:0-25113 GCA_949673415.1 Euphorbia schlechtendalii
AACAATTGTTCACGATCATGATATGTATATCGCGCTTGCGACTTGTGATGGTTCTCTGTCAACTCTTCTCAACTTTCAATAGTCGGGTAAGAACGATCAACCGCCATCAACTATCAGATGAAAAGACACCTTTTGGAAGCAATCCAATCACGGAAAGGTGCATTTCAATTAAAAATGAGGATGAAACCTTACATCCAATCACATTGAAGTGATACAACCCTTCGCTAATGGATGCGACTCTTCATTTGGATAGACGCAACCCTTCACACTCTATAAATAGAGTCCTAAACTAACCAATTTCGTGGATGGATGGTGTGATATGATTGATGCATATGAAGAATGCATGTATGCATAGATAGAGAGTGAAAATTGTATAGATTTTGTTACGTTCAAAGTGTTAGTGAGAAAAATGTATAAGTGATTCGATTCTTACTTTGATCACTAGATTTTTCCACAAATTTGAGCGATTGTTGTATGAGTGTAATTGCAAAGCACTTATCAATAAAAGTTTCTATTCTTCAACAATCATTTGTTCGATATTCACAAAGAATAGCATCCTAGCGGAGGTTCTGTACGAGTCGAGAACGAATTCAAAGTAAACGTAGGAATTACGGGAATTGACGACTCCCATTAAAAGAGTGGATAAGGTTTGATAAACTTTAGCTTTCACTTGCATACCTTACAACTTTACTTTGTTTTCTACTTATATTTTCTATTTCAAAATTTATGATATGTCTATGTATCATAATTAGTCTTTCATCTTGCATCATTTATATTAATGAAGTTATATGCTTTCGAGTTAACTTTAAGAGTAGTTTTGGGGTTAACAAGATTATGTATAATCACTGGATCTATTATTATAAATTTGTTTAATGAGCCAACATTTTTGGAGTGGTAACTTGCTAAATATGGCTATGTGAGAGCGACCCGTACTAAGCATAGTATTATTATTATCCAGGTTTCATAAGTGTCATAATTCGTTTATCCTCAATTTAGAAAAGTCATTTCACGTGTTGCTCTGCAGTGAATTATTGAATATTTGGGCATCTAGAACCGTGTTTGTTAAAGTTATATAGTGTATGAAATATTCTTGATGATTTTAACGATCACGATAAGCCTTCGTAATCGTGACATGGGAAAAATATAACCGTTGTAGATCGTGATTAATACGCGATAGAAGGCTGAAAGTGCCATTAACGGCTAGTTTGAAGGAAAAACGACTATAATGACTATTTAGACCAATGAGAGACCTATTAGAACTCTATATAAAGGTCTAGATTGAACCAATAACCACCACAACCTTCTACAAAGCTTTCTAAAGTTCTAATTCTTTCATCTCTATTCTTCTACATTCCAAACCTTTTTCAACCTTTACTTCAAAAACCAAAATGCCTCGTGTTAAGGTAGCCGCCAATAGAAGAGAAATCCTAAACTATCAACAAGAATTCGGTTATCCTTTTCTGATTCATACAAGAGAAGAAGGGAAGAGATTCTAAATTCTCAACAAGTTGGAAATTAGCGGTATGATCTTTCTTGATTTGGTTTTCTTGGAGACTTTAGGCCTCCATGAGCAAATGGGGATGTATATCTCTGATTTGGGTTTAAGCACATTTGTGGGGATGCGATTTCCACAAAATCACGAATGGATTTTGGAATGTTTAGTGACATTCGATTTTGAAGACAAAAAGAAGAGGGTAATTCAATTTCACAACCAAGGTAGACATTATACCGTCACAAGAGAGAAGATGAGTACTTGGTTCGGGTTTGAAGTTGAAAATTCATCAAGCATGATGGAACCTTTTCAAGAAAATTGAGTTTGGGCAGATTCAACGGGTAAGAGAGTTTTCGATCCCAAAAATTCCCCATATAAACTTATTAAGGATGAGTGTATTCTTCTACTCCACAAATACCTTGCCACTACTATTTTATCGAGTAGAGAACACCAAAGTCCAAAAGAGAGATTTGTTTGTTCTTTTCTTGTGCAATGAATAACCAAAAAGCAAAGTTCGTGGATACAATTTGGGACATGATGAATTAGAATTCAACAAGCATGAGGAACAAGATTGGGGCAGTCGAAATTATCACCACCATTATAATAGGTGCACGAAACGAACTCCCCTATGTTTAACAACCGGGTGAGTACTTTCGATATATGGATGGGAGTTACTTGAAGAATAATGAACTTCTTCAAGACAATGATGGTATCTATTCTTTCTACTCTTACTCCAACAGCACCAAGAAACTAATCTCGACTCATGAAGATTCTTCCTTTGGCCCATCTGATCCAACTACTAGACATCGTCATGGTAAGGCTCCGATGATTCAAGAAGAAGATGAAGATGAAGAAGATGAAACTTCGGAAGATTAGAAGACGATGTAGCAAAAATTGGACAATTGCCAAGCAGAACTTGGGGTAATGAAAAAAGACATGAAGATTCTAAAGAAGAGTAATAAATCGATGCTTCGAAAATTACTATCTTTCTTTAGAAAATAAAATTATCAATTTACTCCTAGTCCCCCGAATTCTCCTTCTCAATAAAATTAAGTTTACTCTTTTCTTTACTTTTCTTTTTCAAATTTTTAGATTAGTTATTTATTTTTTTATTTTTAGTAAAATCTCTCACAATAAGGACATTGTGTTCTTTAATGTGGGGGGAGGCATTTGCAAAAATATCAAATAAATTAAAAAAAATTGAAGAATGAAAATTTTCTTGATTTTGTGTTATTTATACATTATCCATACCTATACTATACTAACATATGTTCCAAGGTTATTGTGAGTGTTAGGTATCACAAGTTTGTTGTTAGTGCAAATTTCGAACAAAATTTTTGTTTCGAGTTAGAGCGAACGTTGAAAGTATGAGCGGTTCATAGCACAACATTTAGCATTTGGCAAGGATGAGTTGTGAGTAACATTCAAAAGCAACATTCTAAGTAAGTTTCGATATATTTCAATGCAACATGAATTAGTATAAGTTATATAGTTTTAGTTTAATGCTACCGATAAGTTTTAAATGGAGTAATATCTAGTAGTGTTCTTACTATGAGTTTTATATGCTAATCTCGAATACATCCTATAAGTATTAAGTATATCTAAAGTGTAGGGAAACTATAGCCATAATACTTTGAAAGTGATTAATAAAGGATGAGGGTATTGAGAGAAAAATCAAAAGAAAGAGAGGATAACCAATGAGTGATGCAAAAAGTGACGAATGGTACGGATAAAAACTCTGAAATAAAAAGAAAAGTAGCATAGCATGAAAAATGGGTGCGAAGTACAAATCTGTACTTCAAAAACATATGCTTAAAAGAAAAAAAAATGAGAGAAAGTGGTATGGAGCATGAAATGCAACCACTTAAAAAAGGGGAGAGTGGTATGGAGTATAAAATGCAACCACTAAGAGTGTTTAGCATCCTATATTACCTAAAAATGCCTTGAGATTAATATTTTCAAAGTGTGCTTCCTTTGTCCTTTATACTTTATACTATACTTGAGAGAAGGAAATATTCGAGCGAGCATATAACGCTTATATGAAGACGCCATTCAGTTGGCCCTCCATTAAGAGCAAAGCTATGCAACTGGACTTTATAAATTGCATATTACTAATTTGTGGGAAATTTCTAACTTTTACTTGAACTTCATATAACGTGGGAATGTGGTACTCACTACGATAGTCTTTCGCCAAATGAGGTACGAACTTGAATTACTATCTTATACACTTCTGTTGTGTTTACCTTGAGGACAAGGCAAAAGTTAAGTGTGGGGATGTGATAAGTGTATAAGTACACTTATTATCATGATATTTTTACTTATAAAATGATATGGTTTAAAGTCATTTTATACTTCATATAAAAGATTTCACGTGGTATGTAGTTGTTTTTTATGCAAGTGCAGGAACTAGGTGAATCTTGGGAGTAAAATGATCAAAGATGGAATTCTATGTAAAAAGAGTGAAAAAGGTGCGTGGAACACAAGGAATTGGCTTAGGATCGAAGTTGTCAAAGATCGGTAAAGTTGCAAAGAAAAATCATGAAGAAAAAAACATGTCACGATCGTGACACCCATTCACCATCGCGACTTGTCATCCTTCACAAATAGAAAGTTACCACCTATTGTTCATGATCGTGACATGTATATCACGCTCGTGACTTGTGATGGTTTTTGGTCAACTCTTCTCAACTTTCAACCGTGGGATAAGAAAGATCAACAGTCATCAACCGCTAGACGAAAAGATACCTTTTGGAAGCAATCCAATCACGAAACCTTTCCATTGATGATGAGGATGAAACCTTGCATCCATTCACATTGAAGTGATGCAACCCTTCGCCAATGGATACGACTCTTTGTTTGGATAGACGCAACCCTTCGCACTCTATAAATAGAGTCCCAAACCAACCAGTTTCGTGTATGGATGGTGTGATATGGTTGATGCTTATGATGAAAGCGTGTATGCATAGATAGAGAGTGAAAATTGTATAGATTTTGTTACGTTAAAAGTGTTAGTGAGAAAAATGTATAAGTGATTCAATTCTTACTTCGATCACTAGATTTCTCCACAAATTTGAGTGATTGTTGTATGAGTGTAATTGCAAAGCACTTATCAATAAAAGTTTATATTCTTCAACATTCATTTGTTCGATATTCACAAAGAATAACATCCTAGCGGAGGTTCTGTACGAGAAGAGGTAGAAGCAGGAATTGCGGGAATTGACGATGCCCAATAAAAGAGTGGGTACGGTTTGATCAACTTTAGCTTTCACTTGTATACCTTACAACTTTACTTTGTTTTCTACTTATACTTTCTATTTCGAAATTTATGATATTTCTATGTGTCATAACGAGTATTTCATCTTGTGTCATTTATATTAATGAAGTTATATGCTTTCGATTTAACTTCAAGAGTAGTTTCGAGGTTAACAAGATTGTGTATAATCACTGGATCTGTGATTTTAACACTGTTTAGTGAGCCAACATTTTTTGGAGTGGTAACTTGCTAAATATGGCTATGTGAGAGTGACCCGTACTAAGTATAGTATTATTGTTATCCAGGTTTTTATAAGTGTCATTATTCTTTTACCCTAGATTTAGAAAAGTCATTTCATGTGTTGCTCTGTGGTGAATTATTAAATATTTAGGCTTCCAGATACGTGTTTGTTAATATTATCTAGTGTATGAAATATTCTTGATGATTTAGCATATTTTTCTCTACTATACTTGTTGTTGGGGAATATCTATATAGTTTACATCTTCTCTTATCTGTTCATGCATCTATCTATTCATCAGTCTATCATCCAAACCCTACAATTTATCTTATTTCTTTTGTTTAGTAATTCTAGTTGGTCCTTAGAACCGAATTCCTTCCTTGTGATCGATATCTTTTAAAACTACATCGCAACTGTATGCTTGTAGTTATCATCATTTTTCTATTTGATAAGTGGTACTGACAACACCTATTCATATTAAGAACTTTTATATTATCAGTAGAAAAGTGGCGAACAAGTTTTTGGCATCGTTTCCAGGGATAAGTCTTTCGAAATGAGTATAGCCAAAATCTTGCGAACAATCCCCATGTCTATTGTAATGGCAAATGCTATTGCATGAAAGATAAAGGGTAGCATGGATGCTGCTACTGAGTAGCTGAGTCTCTTGAGTACCAACATCGCTACTCAAGTGACACAGATCAATGAGCTCGGAAAGGAGCAGGCCAAATAAAGAGGCTAACCGATCGCAAGTTCAAGGATGTCCTCGAGGTAGAAACTACCAAGGAAGTGGGCCACAACATCGTAAAGTTGGTCAAAGCTGAGTCGAAGTTCTTATTGGTCCATGACAATAAACAAGATGAAGTGCTGAAGTTGTTGAAGGATATATCGAAGAAGCTGGACAAGGCCCCCATCATGAATCTTGATTCTCTCCATAACAAGATGGATACCATTCAACAAGAGGTCAACGAGCATGTAATAGAGAAAGTCTCATCATCGCAGAAATTCCCTGTGAAAGCGATGGGACAGATTTTTCCAGACATGCTTATGCCAAGCTTACCTCTGTCAGAGCCCCTTTACCCTAAGACTACAATGACCATGCACTCTAAACTTAATGTCATAAAATCCAAAGTGGAAGATCTGTAGAAGAATATAGAATCTTTGTTAAAGATGGGAGAACTGGACGCTAAGGATATCGATTACACTTCAAGGTGTATCGCATCCATTGGCCCCAAAGTCCTTGATATTGAATCTCAGTTGAAGATTGCAATGACAGCAACGAACATCTGAGGCCTTCTTTATTGTTTTCAAAGTTTGTGAGTCAAGGCTTTGACCAGACAGCTCACCTCTCAAGATGTCATCATCTTTTTCTCAACGAGCTGAATGACCAAGATTTCCTAACAACCAAGGGCAAGGAGCAATTAGAGCAAGAGATTTCCCCATAGATAATTGGTCAGCAAGAGAGTTTCCAAGATGCTCTCGACGCCTTTAATGTCTACCTTGAAAAAATCATGCAAGGTCAGATAGCAAAGGGGGAGAAGGTAGCTGAAGATGCGCTCAGAATGATAAATCTCAACAAGGGATCTCTTCCAAGGCATCCACATCCACTTCATCCTTCTCACTAGTAGCATAAGACCAATCAAGACAAGTCTGCTGGATCTTCCTCTTCAGCGTACAAGAAATAATCTAGGCTATGTTCAGTATAGTTTAGAACTTATAATAAGGATTAGCTTGTAATCTTAGATCAGGACATACACTATGTACTGACTAAGTCAATTTTTGTTATTAATAAATATTACAAGTTCCTACCTCAAGTTAAGATCTTCTTAACTTTTTATACTGTGTATGTTTTTGTTGTGTATCTAATGATGTTATGCAGGAAGTCATACAAGAGACCAAACCTTTGAAGATAAGCTGAAGTAAGACGAAGTCCCAAAATAAAGAAGAAATCCTCTAAGTATGGGGGAGCTGAGCTACTTGTAGAAGACTCACTCAGTATGGGGGAGCTCAAGCTGACTAAGGGAAGTCACTCAGCATAAGGGAGTTTTACTCTGCTTTCAAGTATTCTGGTATCTCTGAACTATTTATTCAATTAACTTCTTCTACTACCTAGTTTGCTATGTGTCCAAAATGGGGGAGATTGTAGAACCCAAGTTAATAGTACCTCATTGTTCTTAATAGTTTTGGAAATAGAAAATTGTCTAGGTTAGTGAAATTAATTGAGTACTAAGTAGAATCTTAATTAATAAATCTGACTTGAGTTTGTTTAAGGGAAAACAACTCAGTTTTACTGTGTAATTGATTAAGTTACGGCTTAGTGTAGGAAAAGCTAAGTCTATGCTGAGTACTATGTAGTTTAGAGTTATTTCACTCAACTCGTGCTGAGTCCTGCTTTTAGTTAATTAAAAGCACTTTCTCTGACACGTAGAGACTTTATGACACAAGTGCTACTAACGTCGCTTGTGAAGGAACAAAATATTCCTTAGTTGCTTTTAAGGAGAAAAAAAGCGTTGAAATTAATGAATATTCCAGTGGTCCTCACAACTCAAAAAGTGTCAGTACGGAATATGGGGGATTCCTCACTACAGTCCAAGTAAAGGGAATTCTCTATCATACGTAGCGTCTCAAGTGTCTCTGCAAAACACTGTCAACGTCAGCAAGATCAACTAATTGGAAGACTCCATGTTGCATTCTCGTGTGCATCTCTCAGAACCTGATTGCTTGAAGACAAATGAGAAATTGTCAAAGGAATTTTATCATGTCTCAAAGTTCAAATTTCTTTCTCTAAATGTCCGGGAATCTATCTCCAATGGGAAGATTCGAAAGATTTGAAGAGATGAGAAATTGAAGATCAGCGACCTCGTAAAGTTTGCAATGGCTACTTTATAGAGCTTCAAAGTATAAATAGAAGACTAGAGTAGACATTCAAACTTGGTGAATCACCTCGAATTTCTTAAGAGTTAAAACGCTGTGCAATTTACTCAAGCTTTCAAAGAAATTCCATCGCAAGCGATCATCGAACTTCAAAGTTCATATTTGTTTGTAATAGAGAGAAATACTTAGATTAACATTGTAAGGATTCAACATCTCTATAAGTTGAATCCAATTTGCATTTCTGTTTTAATCTAAGTGTTAGTTTGGGAAGGGTACCCAAACTGAGTTGAGCGATAGTTCCAAAGGATGGTACTTTCTGTAATCTTGTCTACCCGCTGTAAAGGCTTCTTCGCCTATTGAAGGAATGAATCACTAGTGGATTAAAGCTCAAAGATGGTATCCGGGATTGGAGGTAGGCTAGGGGCCGAACCAGGATAAATATCAAGTGTTGACATTCTATCTTTAAGCATTAGCTTTAGTAGTGTTCATCTCATCCATCACATTTTCTCTCAGTTATTTATTTGCTTGTTATCCGATCTGTGTTGAGTAACCTTACTCAGCTAAAGATTGAAGATAAATTGTGCCAACAAAGTTGAGCAGTTTATACATTTTTATATTACACTCAGCACACATATAAAAATTGAACTTGGCGAATATTTTTGAAAATCTTAAAAGTAACCAAGATAAAGTATTCACCCCCCTCTGCTATTGTTAAGAGCCCTTTTATGGACCAATAGAGCTCTATTTGGGCTTTGTTTGGAAAAGCTCGAGTTCGGCTTGGACTTAGTTTGACCAAAGCTTGAGCTCGGTTTGAGTTCATTAAAACAATAACGAACAGATCTTGAACAATCAGTTTTCGGGTTAGGCTCGGCTCATATACAGCCCTAATCATAATATCAATCATAACACTTAGTATAAAGTATAACAAAGTTTAGCTGAGTCTTTTGTATTTTACCTCTACTGAGTAAACCTTTGTTGGCCCCTAGGGAGGGCCGGTCCTGGCCTGACAGGTCCGGTCACCCCAGGGCTGATCCCCCTCTTGTAAGAGAAGGGTCTGGTCACCCAGACTGGTACCGCCTTGCTGGGTGGTACAAGTCCCTTACCGGTAGAAGTTTAAGCCTCATGTCTTTCCAAAGCTTTTATTTTCTCCAAAGTTAACCCCCATGCCCCATCTCACGGGGCTGGCGGCTCGTGGCAACCGCGCGGGTACGCGAAATGTCTTCCGCTGGCACCCCATAACAAACTTTGTTTTGCAGAAACCTTCAACCATCACAACGAAGAGCTTGCGGAGTCAATCTTAGTTAGAAGATTAGTGCATGGATCTAACTGACTAATCTTTCAAAAAGGTAACATTAAGACGATTTTGTTTCCAAATCTTACATACGAAAGTTCTTATCATAGAACAAATGTATTATAGTTGATTCACATGCCAAAACAAGTACGTGAATTGATATCTTCATTGTATCTCATAAGCGAATTTTTGGTACAATTCATGCTGCTTTGTAGAGAGGAAATATTGCTTAAAGGAAAACGATTAATGTGACTTGGAGTGAGTGTAGGTTTTAGATTAGTGTTTCTATCGTAATTAAGATTATAATAGTTTTGTTCTCTACGGTTTTAATTATTTCCTTCTTAGCAATCCTACTACCAAATTTATTCAACGAAAAAATTAATGTGGTGTATTTCTCAAAATTTTAAGTAATTACAAGTCATAAAATAGTTAAAATAAGAAATGGCACCAAGCCGAAATTGTCTGTAGATGATTATCTAAGAGTGGAGAACATAATTGGCTTTGTTTGGATAAATTGGTTCCAAAAACAGTTGATCTAATTTAGTAGGTAATTGTACGTCATTCCTATTTTGTTAAGATATTTTTTATAAAATTATATACTGATGAACTATACGGAGATATATACTCAGTGTAAATATATAAATATACAAATTTTTAAGTTTTAAATTGAACTTAACGAAAATACATGTTCTGTGTAAATATAAATATACCAATTTATAAGTATTGAATTTCTGTGTAAATATATAAATATTCAAATATATGTTGGTGTTCATTTTCAATTTTTATTTTAGTACATAAAAAAAGAAAAACAATAAATGTTATTCTAAAGGCCACAATAACAGAAAAAGGGGGGAAGGGAGCAAGAAACAAAAATATCATCCGCCATAGCCATCGGTCACCACCTATGCCTGCTTCACTCTACCTTCAATTTTCACCCATCACTTCGTCCTTCAATCAATCTACCAATGCCCCAATCCCTTCACTTCCCTCATCTAATAACCCGCAGTTTCCTCTCTTATCCAACCCCATTTCTCAATCCAATGCCTCCTCCATTAAAGTCCCTACTCCTCCTTGGATGATAGGTCCTCTCCGTCTCCAACCCCATGAGCTACAGAATCTTTCAAAATCCAGAAAGAAGAACTCCTCGAAACCTGCTGATACTGAAAATTCTGATAAGGCATTGACTGCTAAGGAAAGTGGGGTTAGAGGTAAGAAAGCGATGATTAACATTGTTAAATGTGTAGAGAAACTCCAAGAGAATCGAGATTCATGGAATCCCCCGGGGAATTCTGAAGAATTTGAGTTAGGTGAAAGTTTGGCCCAGCTTGGAGGAGATGGAGATGAGAGTTTGTGTAAAAAGTTGCCTTGGGAAAAGGAAGAGAGGTTTGTGCTTCCCAAAATAAAGAAGGAGAAGGTAATCACTAAAGCTGAATTGAGTCTTGATCCTGAATTGCTGGGGAGATTGAGAAGTGAGGCCAGAGGTATGAGGATTTGGGTAAAGGTGAATAAAGCAGGTGTCACACAGCGGGTTGTTGATGAAATTCGAAATACTTGGAGAACTAATGAGCTTGCTATGGTGAAATTTGATGTCCCTTTGCGTCGAAATATGAACAGAGCTAGAGAAATTGCTGAGGTAAGTTTTACTTTTTCTGATACTTCTCTTCTTCTTTTGTGTTTATTCCGGCTTGTTTTCAGTGATTACTTCTGAGAAAACGTTAAAACTGGTTATAGCATTCATGGATAGCAGTAAACATCTTTGTTAAGGGATTATTATAAATTCTCAGTTTGTTAATCTTTTATTTCCACTTTGCTTATATTACTTACTGCTGTTGTATATGTTCAATCAGCTCTCACATAGTTCTCATCAGGAATTTTTTTTCAATTTATGAGTAGCAGACTTTAACCATAGTATTTTTTGATGTCGGATGGCTTTATACATGTATTGTAAGAGGACAGTTTGGGATTGCTATAGTAATAGTGTTTTCCCAATTACAATCATTGATTTACCAAAAACTCTGTAACTGCTTATAGTCTAAAAGCAGCTTCCCAAAGCTGGGAAGTGCTCTCAAACAGGCCCCGTGTCTTTTGTAACTAGCTAATGTTGGATGCAGATTTAAGTGTCTTGTTGATAGGATCATAGTTTCTTAATCTTTTTTGTTCAAAGAGAATTCTTTTTTTTTTTTTAATTATTGTTTTTACTCATAACCAGTTGAAGACTGGAGGCTTGGTTGTTTGGACTTGGAAAGATTCCCTTGTACTCTACAGAGGAAGCAGTTATAATTCCACAGGAAGTTATTTTCGACGAACAGAGAATCATTCAACTCAAGTGAATGATAGGTCTCTGTTTGAGAGAGAAACTGATAGGTTATTGAATGGGTTAGGACCTCGTTTTGTGGACTGGTGGATGGCAAAGCCATTGCCTGTGGATGCTGATTTACTTCCAGAAGTGGTTCCTGGGTTTATGCCTCCTTCAAGGCTTTGTCCTTCCAATTCTAGACCAAAGCTCAAAAATGACGAATTGACATATTTAAGGAATGTTGCTTATGCTCTTCCTACCCATTTTGTCCTTGGTATGAGCTGTGAACATTATGTGTTGTTACTTGAAAAAAATGCTTGTGTAGGGTGGAATAATCTTGTTTTCATAAGTGAAGGTAACATTTTTATGTTTTGAATTTGAAGGGAGAAATAGAGGGCATCAAGGTTTAGCTGCTGCTATCTTGAAATTGTGGCAAACAAGTGTCATAGCTAAGATTGCTGTGAAGTGGGGAATCCCAAATTCGAACAATGAGGAGATGGCAAATGAGTTAAAGGCAAGTTAACTACTATGTGTTCGGTCATTAGTTGGCACAAAATGTGTTCTATTGCCTACAATTTGAGACACGTTATATAATTATGAGACAGACTCAATTCTATTTCCAAATTTATTCTACACACTTCTGCTATTTTTCTAAATATCCGATTAACAGTCGAAATGTCTCATTACTGGCCAATTAGATGTGTTATTCCTGTTCCCATGTTGTCTTTCTACGTAATATCTATTTCTAAAGACATGAATGTAACATTGATGTGGAAATTGCAGGCTCTAACTGGAGGAGTTCTTTTACTTCGGAATAAGTTCTATATAATACTTTACAGAGGCAAAGATTTTATTCCTGGAAAAGTTGCACATTTGATAGTTGAAAGAGAAACTGAGCTTAAAAGATGCCTTCTGAATGAAGAAGATGCACGAGTAAATGCTAATGAAACCTTTTATATTGCCAATGAACCATCAGCAGACACCAGCAAATCTGGAACTTTTGATGAATTTCAAGATGTTGAACTCAAATTTGGAGAGCCTGTGAATAGAAATGAGGAGTCTAACCTTCAATTAGGAGCTGAGAAGGAAAAACTGGAGAGGGAACTGAGGGAGCAAGAACACAGGCTTTCAATTGTAAGATTTATTTGTATTTATCATGATTCTGCTGTTTGTTAACTCATTTTCGTTGATATTTGAAGCAAAAGAGAAGGATGGAGAAGTCAGCCAGGGAATTGGCGAAGTTGAATTCTTTCTATGAACCTGCTGATTTGGGCACCGACTTGGAAATAATAACAGAAGAAGAGAGAGAATGCTTACAAAAGATAGGAATGAAGATGAATAGTTTCTTAGTCCTTGGTAAGAAATCTGAGTTTATCTGTATTCTGACTGTTGTAACATGATAAGGATGATATACACGTAGTAATCATGGATAATATCACAATACATGCTTGGAATCAACATAATTGTATAAAAATGAACTCAGCTAGCTATTTCATTGTTTCACGATATCAAATGCCTGTTGGCTTTATTATGATATAATAGAACATAATATGAACAAGGATTATAATATAGCAATACTGCATATGGCATATGACACTTATGAGCACAATTTGTTTTTATTGAATATGAATGCCTGTTTATAGGCTAACAAAGTATAATATCAAATAAATATACTAAGAGATAATATTTCATATTAAATCTAACACTTATCAACTCTAATCTAATCTAATCCTAAATCTTAAAAAAAAAAAAGAATATTCCTAATACATCTTCACAAAATATTGACTACTTCATAATCAATCTTCAGCATTGCCACTTATAGATCCCCAAGAAAGTTTCTAAGTCCAATATGCTGGTTTTTTGCATCATTGTTCCTTTGGTTATTTCTTCGTTTCTCATTTGGATGCTAGAAAGGTTGTTTTAAAGTTGATTTTTTTATTCTACTATTGGTTTGAAAGGGAGGCGTGGGGTCTTTGATGGGGTTATAGAAGGTATGCATCAGCACTGGAAGTTTAGAGAAGTGATAAAGGTGATATCAAAGCAGAGAACACTTGAACAGGTCATTTGTACGGCAAAATTGCTTGAAGCAGAAAGTGGTGGGGTTTTAGTATCAATAAACAAGCTCAGAGAAGGCCATGCTATAATAATTTACCGTGGTAAAAATTACAAACGTCCTCTTAGGCTTCCCAATAATTTACTTAACAAAAGAAAGGCATGGCAGAGATCTCTTGAATTGCAGAGAGTTGGAGTAAGCTCTTGAATTCTTCCTAATTTTTCTTCATTGGATCATTTTTAGGAATTTTTTGTTTTCGATTTTCCTTTATATACATATTTATATGTTCTTTGAATGCTGGGGGTGGTGAATCTAATGATGGTTTCAGTCATTGAAGTTTATCTCATATCAGAGGCAGCAGAAAATCACAGAGTTGAAATCGAAATTGGTATGTTTTAAATAATTTAGATCCCCTCATTGTATATATTTCTTACAGTATTATATTTCATAAATTTTATTTTTTAAACTATGTAGGCAAAACTTCAGGAATTAGAAGAAAAGAGTCTAAAAAATTCTGAAACCATGAGTGAAAGATAATGGCATAATTCAGATCTACCAGGAGGAGAATTCTCTGCATCTGACTCTCGGTACCCTTTCACAAACCTGGTAAACTTTAGCATTTGGAAATTTTTATTTATTTTTCTTATCAGGTTTTATCATAGCTACTATAAATGTCGTAGCTAAAAGAAGCTCATGCTATGCGGTCCCACTTGAAAAGGACAAACACTTAAAGCATTTGCGCCATGTTTTGAATGAAATTATTTATGCTATTAGAAAGACAAGTTAGGATAATATCTAGCCTTATTGCGCTAACATGGCTAAACCTATTTTAGGATCTACGGGTACAGTGCTTTTGGTAGAGTTTCATTGAAATAAGATTTCTTCTGACTGATATATGAAACCTTGGAGTAAGGATACTAGCTCTTGGAGATCCCTAATACTAAGCAATGTGTTTCATGAAGGAATCGTGTTTGGATAGATTCATTAATTGGGCTGGTTCATATGATCGATTTTTCTTCTAAGTGGAGTACTCAAGCATGTATAGGAAGAGGCAGAATTTGCATTTTGAGAGAGAAAGGGTGCAATGCAAGGAGTACACAATATGTAAGTGTAGTTTAGGTATCAGATATTTTTATTTTTTGGGACCGCACGTATATTGACGATGATGAGAATTTTATTGGCTTTGATGCCAAAACAATGTAAGACTCCAACATACATTTTTTTTGTGAATTACGGGAATATCCTCATTCATCATATGGTCTTGATCCTTGTGTATTGAACATGAATTATCATCGATATTGCTCATTGGCTTTGATACCAAACCATAACATCCCGGATTCAATAGAGTCCCCCAACAAGTTAGCCTAAGTCTTTCCATTAAACACAGTCCTAACTCACTTACTTCCCAGGAGGCCACCAATCCTGAAATTGTTTATGGTTGAACATGCGTAACTTTAGAGTCTTTTCAAATGAACTACTGAAAAAAGAAACATCTTGTTAGTTTAAGTAGTACCTATCAAATCTTTAAGTCTTTCTCAATTGTATCGTCCCATACACCTCTACAATTTTAATATCCTTAACTATTTTCAATTGTACTGCCCCTTTCTTGCACACTCTAATTTATTTCTGCTGCAGATTCAATTATTAGACTCGTACATAACCCCTCCATACTTTCTCATAAATACTTATTATGTACGTTCTTTTTCCTTTCACAATTTTGCTAGGCCAAAATCTACTATTTTTACAGAAGTCTGTAGAGAACATGGTGAGGTAAAATGTCAAAATGTGCGATTATCGTATTACACCATCGAGGCAAGTGTTCTAAGCCTGTCAGATTTTCGTTTGCAGTTTCAAAGTCCGCAAAAACTGTAGAACCTTCAAGGTCATGACAAATGAACTTGTCTGGAGATCCATTTGGCAATTATTCGTATACCAAGCTCTTCCTGCTCTTTCATAGCAGAAACCTGCATTTAAATGAGAAGTTATACTGATGCTTGCAACTTCATTCATTAACTCTTCATCGTCTATAAACTTAATTAGTAGTTTAACTCCCATAGTCCATGGTAGTTTTTCTTTGGTAAAAACATCCAAATCCTCATTGACCTAGCTTTTCATGAATGAATTGGTCATTTTCTCTATGTCTGATAATTGATTATGAATATTGCTTTGGCATGAGAGAATGATATTTCTAATTAAACTCTCTACAATGTCTTCTTGATTCCTCGATTGCCACTCCAAATTCCTCGTTTGCTTGTGCATCATGAATCTATTCACTTGTATTACAATATAAGAACGATTTTTATGGAATACTTACAAGAAAATCTTCCCTGGCTTCTCATGAATAGCCAAAAGTCCATCTACCCACACTCGGTGGAAAAATGTTATAAAAAATTAATTAGGAAAAACAAAGGAAATATTTTTTCGGTGTATTTGTAGGTATATCTGCCTAGTCGAAATTTCTAGTTAATCTGCTTACTGCTTTACTCCTGTTTTAAAAAATGAAAAAGAATAACCCACATTAACTTCACAGAGAGAAAGGATGAGAGGGAGCAAGAGAAACAAAATACTTTGTGAGATGCAGATAAAATAATAGTCCTCCAAAAAAGTTCTCTAAAAGTGAATATAATAATAGATTAGTAAAAACATAAATCCACTTTTGGGATACATGACAAGCATGCAAGGATCCGGTCATTTGGACCTGGTCCTTAATATAATTTCCCCTAAAGTAGACTTTCAACTTCGGATAATCTTTATCCAACAAAGAAAAAATAAATGAAATGCAAAGAGCAAACAAAATATTTTAGCTTTGTTTTAGATACAAGACACGAAGGTGGAAAATAATTTGACATATGGAATCAGACTAAATAGTTTGCAGGTTCAATTATTCAACATTTCTAATATAAATTTTGGCTTCACTTTTTTTACATATTAAAATTTTAACTTGTTGGAAATTCGGCTTCAGGTGATGGCAAAATCTTGTCTTCATCTCTTTCTAATTGCATACATATTGATGATGATAATGCTGAGAATGTTTCTATTGGTCTCGTTTGAGGAAAAAAGGAGAGGCTTTGGCGGGACTTGCAAGAACTCACTACTACCTTCCAACATCTCTATTACTCTTGTCATTGACGGTCTGTTTGTTGGATCGGTTTGTATACACCAAAGTCCCACTATGATCATCTTCCGCACTATCTCATTTTCTACATTTGTCATATTCTCGTCATGACCACAAATATGTCCTCTTTCGAGATTCTTATAAATGAAATCCGGAAAATACATGTCGCTGTTGGTTTGCATTTCCCCAGAATCCAAAGTTGGTTTTCCAGCAAACAATTCAAGCATCATCATTCCATAGCTATAAACATCGGACTTGTAAGAAACTCCTCCATGTCCTCTCATGAATACTTCTGGAGCTATGTAACCAGCAGTTCCTCATGCTCCCAGCATTTACATTATGCTTCCTTTTCCCTTGCACAACTTTGCTAGGCCAAAACCTGCTATTTTTTGACAAAAGTCTTCATCAAGTAGAATGTTGTGAGGTTTGATGTCAAAATGGACAATCCTCGTATTGCAACCTCGATGCAAGTATTCTAAGCCTCTCGCAAAGCCAATTATGATTTCAAACAGTGTTTTTTGCTCCAATTGACACACTTTAGAACCTTCACGGTCACGACCAATGAACTTATCTAAAGATCCATTTGGCATGTATTCATATACCAAAACTCTTTTAGTGTTTTCTTAGCAGAACCCCAATAGAGTAACTATGTTTACATGTGAAGTTCTACTGATGCTTGCAACTTCATTTATGATTTCTTCTCCATTAGCTACAGACTCGTGTAGTAATTTTACTGCCACAAGTCGTCCCTCTGATAATTTTCCCCTATATACACCTCCGAATCCTCCTTGGCCTAGCTTATCTGTAAATGAATTTGTTATTCCATTTATGCTTGAATATGAATACTACTGCTCAGTGAACAAAAGATTATTTGAAATTCTTTGTTGTATGACTGAAATTAAATAAATTTAATTACCTACTATGTGTACCTATTATGATCTTCATAGTGGATTTTGTTCCAGTACCAACAAGGAAATGCAATACAACTATAGTTAGACCCAAATTAGGATTATCAGTTGTTAAATATATACTATGGATTTGAGCACAATCAAGTTTCACAGACTAATGATCTAATTTTAGTTAAAAAGAAAATTTCAAAGATGTTGAATTTATATAAGTTTTAGAGTATGTAATAAGATTGTAACCGAGATAGACTACATAAAGAATATAAATTTAGGACCGATTAATCAGATTTAACCACGGTTGTATATTCTTCTTTGTGCATATCAAAGTGAAGAATTTTTGTGGTCTCCAACGTTGCACCAGAAACAGCAAAAAGTAGTAGTGATCAAATGTTTACTATTGCTATTTGATGTAGAAAATACAAAAAAAACATGCGTCATATTTTATTATTTTAGTTTTTTCATTTGCTAAAATTTTTTTATTTTGTTTTGCTACCATACAGTCAGAATCTTATAAGGAACACTGTAGTGAAGAGATCTGATTTATTCCTGTAAGCACTGTGTATCAAAGAAACACAATGGTAGGAGGTTCACATGCTACCAGGCTCTGTTCTTTTCAATTTATTCAACAACCCATTCAGTTCAGTTTAGTTTCAGTTCAAGTTCAATTAAGTTTCAATTTCAGTTCAGTTTCAGTTAAGTTTCAGTTTCAGTTCAGTTTTTGTTTATATATAATTGTAAATAATAATTAAAGTAATCATAAATATATATTATTAGAATGAGAAAATAAAACAAAAATATTAATCATAAATAAAATAAATAGTAAGTAATAAAAATTATTTAAGAATATTATTATTAATATGTTAAAATTTGATAATTTATTATCATTAATAACGAATAACTTTATTTGATAACAAATAAATAGACAAAATAGTTTAGTAATAAAGTATTAAAAAGTATACCCATTACAATATAATTGAAAAATATTACAATATTATAATTCATTATTAGGTTAATTTTCTAATTTAATCTACGTTCATGTTATCATTTTCACTATCCTCATCGACATGATGGATATTGCTTTGGTTCATCTCCCAAATTTGTTGTACAATAGAATTCTGCACTACTAACAATATAGTTGAGAAATATTATAATATTATAATTCATTGTTAGGGTAATTTTCTAATTCAATCTTCGTCCATGTCGTCATTTTCACTATCCTCATCGACATGTTGAATATTACTTTGGTTCATCTCCCAAATTTATTGTACAATAGAATTTCACACTACTAACTTAATTACTTTTTTAATTTTGTTGTGTTTTTAATTAAACTACATTTGCAGCAAAATAATATTAAAAAGTGTGATTTTTGTTACTAAAAAAAGTTAAGGATCCAACAATATATCATAATAAAATTAATGAAACAAAAATATAATATTATAAAGTTACAAGGTAATATTGTTATTATTGACATAAATAATAATTATACAATTAAGTTTCAGTATTTTCGATTTCTAAATAATAAGTTCAGTTCAGTTTCAATATGTTCAGTTTCATTTCTGTTCAGTTTTACTAAGTTCAGTTTCAATTGAAAAGTTCACAAGTCAAATTAGCATAATAAATAGATTGATGATGATGGTCTTATAATTGTACCGGTCAAAAAGTGGAATTAATAATTACCCAAAATCATGCATGAATGGAAAATGAAAGATTGGAAAACAAAAATTGGTTCCATGCTCCAATCTTCGAAGTTGAATTTCGTATTGCCTTGGTCGAATTGTGTATTTGCAAGACAAAACAAGGTTAGAGGGGCTAGCTGTGTGACTGGCGTAGCCTCTCCGATGCTTAAGTTGGCAAATGAATTGAAAGAGGAGGCAAGGAATAATAAGAATTAAGAATTCGATATCATACCTTTGAGGCTTAAAGCCTTTATATAAGACTCAGTGAGTCCTAAATAGATTAGGATTAGGAGTCTTAGTTGGATAATTTGCGTTTAATATTATTTGTAAGATAATCCATGTATAATTTGATATTTATCTCGAGGAGAGATTTTTGGGATTCTCATCTTGGATATAATTTATTTCCTAAGTTATCAGAAGTCCCTCCCTTAGACTGTTTGAAACCTTTCAAGGTTGAATGTGCTTTTTTGCTTTGCATACCTTTTCGTAAAATTTCATCGTTCTGACACACTCATTGAGGTAAGTATAATATCCATACAATTACCAACATGTGACTATGTAACTGTCTAAATAGGTCCTCTTTTGGCTTGTCGGCTATGCGATATGCTGCCACGAGACTATTTCTTACAACTGTTGATAAGTTTGCTTTTGACATGTCACCCATGATTGACGGTATTGTGTCACTGGACTCGTTAACCCACATGTGATTTTTATAAATATATCAACTCTTTCTTTGAGTGTTCTTAACTAATGATGCATTTCTAGCTTTCTTAGCTATGCTTTCTCAAGTTGAATAAATAGATTGAGATTTATTCTCTTTGCACAAGTATGTTGAACTGATGATTTTGATATCTTACATTAAATTGCAACTCCATGTAGCTGACCAAACTGTTGTGATTTGGAACTCTAATTAAAAAATCATGTAAGCATGAACAGATCCATCAAATTCACATAAGATCAATAATTGAATTTGATGAGCAATTTTGCAATTGATTGGTCGAATGATCATAGAAGAATATGCCACAGATGAATCAAGTTCTGCACTTGGTGTTAATTAGATCATCATCAACTAAGATTAAGAATTCAAATGCTACAGAACTTTGCCACTGCTGATTGGGGTATTATTTCACTTTTTCTCAAAACTCTTGAAATTACAATATAGAGTCCCATGATTGCGCCGATATACTGAAATTTAATCAAGCAACAAAGTAAAATAGTTTTCATACTATAGTTGATCGGTACATAAGGCAAACAATTCAATATACAATCGTCTATGAATCGCAATTGATTAATTCGGTAAAATAAATCTTCAATTGTTGAATTGTACCCAACAGGAGGTGTGATTTGGGACTTTGATTACTATAAAAAAATCCAACTTTACGAAAATCAATACTCTAAATGTTTAGAATTGATTGATGCTAGAAAATAAATAAAAGCTTTCGCAATATAATAGAATTGTCATGGAAAGCAATAATAATTAAAACTTATCTTTTGTGATTGAAGAAATGTTGAGGCTCCCTCTTTGTAACGTTTATGAGTTTTGTTGAAGTTGTGTTTCGAACTAAAGTTCTCGCTTGAGCAAGTAAATTTAGTCCACGCTCACCGCACCAATGAAAGTTCTCTGTTTAAGATGGCTTGAACGCTTGTATAACTTCAGCAATATTGGATTGATCGTAAGAGATTTTTCCTACAAGACAAATTGAAGTCAAGGGTCGGGGCTTTGTCCCCAGGGGAGCCTCTGATGCTTAAGTCAGTAAAATAAAGAAAGATTTGCTTAAGAATGAGTATTCAGAGAGTATGAGTTCAGAAGTGAGGAACCTGTTATGAGTCCATCTTGCCTCTATTTATAGACTCTGCCGAATCCCCCGAATCGTGGAGGTTTGAACTAGTCAAGATAGGATTGTGATCCCTAAAATCAAGAGAGACTAAGTCTAACCCTTATCAACTCCTTGATTTTATGGGGTGGGTGGTTTCGCTCTAGACAACCCACTTTTGTTCGCTAAACACCGTCTCGATGGTTGAGGCGGTGAGACTCTTTGCGTAATTATATCATGGTTATTCGCATGAGGCGGAGGCCTCAAGGAGGGATACAGCCCGATGTTTGAATCGCCTCACGTAGTTAATTAGGTGAGGCGTAACAAATCAATAAAATAGTTACGATTGTTTCTTTTCTCTATCTTATTGCAAGTAATGATACGAACACCTCACACGGTTACAACGCTCCAAAACTAGGCTATTAAGCCTGAAATCCCCTTGAGGCGGCATACATTCTAAACCTTAGAAAAAATCTAAGTAAACCCCCTCGAAGCGGCATACATTCTAAACCTTAGAAATAAATCTAAATAAACCCCCTCGAGGTGGCATGCATTCTAAACCTTTGATAAATCTAAGCGTTTAAGCCTTAGAATAATTTTGATATTCCCTCGAAACGGGGTAGCCACCAAACTAAGCATTTTAAGCCTTAGATTAATTTTGATATTCCCTTGAAACGGGTAACCACCAAACTAAGCGTTTTAAGCCTTAGAATAATTTTTATGTTTTAAAGTTCCCTCGAAACGGGTAACCATTGCATTAAGTGTTTTAAGCCTTAGAATAATTGTGATGTTTTAAAATTCCCTTGAGACGGGTGACCATTTCACTGAGTCTTAAACCTTAGTTTTATTCATGACATGTTAAGGTTCCCTCGAGGCGGGTAACCATGATACTAAGTGTGCTAAACCTTAGTTCAATTTTAACCTTTTAAAGATTCCCTCGAGTATCTTAAGATTTGGAATAATTTACATGGTTTATGGTTCCCTTGAGACGGGTAACCATCTCGTAAAGGTTTCTTAAAGCAAACATCACATGATACAAGACACGCATAGAATAAAGGGCAAAAGCATCAATGGAAAATCAACTTTCTATTAAAATTGGAAAAAATTACAAAAGAAGAAAAAAGTTACAAAGGAAGCATAATACAAAAAGCCCTATTCTAAGCCTGATTTGCCACGCCTAGAAGGGTTGACGAGTCGCTTACATCCACCGGCTCAGGAGGACTGTCAGGGACCTCTTTAAAAGTGGGATAGGGAACATCCTTAACGAGTTCAGCTCCTGACTGGGGCCAATATGTGCAAACCGCCTCAATGAGGTGGGCGCCAAACATTCTCCCCATCTTCACCATTTTACCCACGAGCTCGTCCAACTCGACGTCCCTCTCCTCTATCTCCTTCTTGAGAACCCCGACCTCCTCCTAAGCGTGAGAGAACTCCTTCTCGAGGTCGGTGTTGTGTTGAAGAAGAGCCTCGTGAGCCTCGTACAACCGCTCCAGCTCTAGGGTGGCATCTTTAAGCTTTGAGGTCTCTTCAAGTGCTTCATCCCTAGCTCTCTCTGCCTTGTCCTCCCTCTGCTTCGCCACCGTCGCCTCCTTTCTCGCTGCCTGAAGGTCAACCCTCGCCACCTGAAGATCAGCCTTCACCTTGGCATGGTGCGAGGACCTTCAGTGCATCTCTGCACACCGAGACATGACCTGCACGAAACATAAAGGGGTTATCGGCTAAGTCCAGACAAATTGAACAAATAAGGGGGAGAAGTAAACTTACGATGGAGAGGTCGTCTATAATCGAGCCGATCATACAGATGCTCGACTCCTCTTTGAAAGCCTCCCTCTCATGAGGAAGGGGGAGGATATGTCAAAGCACCAGCTGGACCTGCGGGCTCATGATGTCGCCTTAGGGATCGGCCAGCTCCAAAAAGCTCTCCTTGAAGTGGACAGACGGAGAAGCCAAGCTAACAGTGGATAGAGCAACTAGCATGGATTGACGGCTGAGCCAGGGTTCTCTTGGTCCTGCATGGAGAAAAGTTTGAAACTTACTTAAAAGCAAATTCATAAATTCATTGGTCTACCTCTCGAACCTTCTTGGGTGTCGATTTGTCAAGCACCGTCTCGCAAATCGGGGCTTCTTCCCTCACCCTCTTTCGACCCGCAACCTTCTGGAGCAGAGCTGCGTTGGAGACGTCATCCTATGTGAGGTTGATCTTCTCCGCCTCTTTCCGCTGATTCTGCCTCGAAAGGTCTTTTGTACCTTTGGCTAAATATTTGTTAAGAGAGGCACTCAAACGGGATGACGACATTCTGAAAAAGAATGAATAAATCACAAGGAAATGAGCTTACCGGGTATATCAACTTCACCATCATAATACACGAAATCTAGCCGTCTCATCCAATAACTGGGGTATTATTTAAGTAGGCCCAAGTAATGGTCGACAGCGATCACCGCCCTTATTCCAACCGGTTAAAAATCTCGACACGAGAGTTCGGTTTGAGACCTCTCAATGTCAATGCCTCAGGGATGCCTTCCCTCCATCGGGTCGAAAACGGTGGATACACCAGATTCACTTTTATATAAAAGAAATACTACATGAAGTTGCGGACAGCTTGAGGGTAGTTCAAGAAAAAGTAGAAGCCATATCTATGATCACTACTTTTCCACTGATAAGTTTAATAACTAATGGTTCTAAGAACTTGTTCGTGAGATTTGGCTATACTCGTTTCGTAAGGCTTATCCCCAAATAATGATACCAAAAACTTATTCATGAAAAATGTAGGTGTTGTCAATACCTCTTATCAAATAGAAAAATGATGATAACTGCAAGTATATAGTTGCGATGTAGTTTTAAAAGATATCGAACCCACAGGGAAGGAACAAGGTCTAAGGAATAACAAGGAAAGTAAAAGAAAATAAAAATAGTTTTGAGATTTTTGGATAGGAAGATTGGAATGAAAAGTTGAGTACATATAGATGTGATAGATGAGAGACTCTAAATATATAGATTTTCACTACGAATAAGTATAACAGAGAAAACATGCAAGATCAACAAAGATGCTACGACGTACTAGACTAATCTAACAAACTCGGTTCAAAACACTTAGATGTTCAATGATTCGCCACAGAGCAACACATGAAATAACTTTTCTAATCCTAGCACAAATGAGATAAGACTATTATGAAAACCTAGACAACATCAATACTATGCTTAGTACGGGTCGCTCTCACATAGCCACATTAAGCAAGTTACCATTATAAAAATGTTGGCTCACTAAACAACGTTATATCACAGATAAATGACCTTTTCTTTAGGATTTCCTTCTATACTACTAGGTAAATGACCTTTTCCTCTAAATGAAATAGAACTCGCTAATTGACCAATTTGTATTTCCAAATTATGAATAGAAGATGATTTGATTTTTAAACATTTGATCCATCTTGTTTTCTAATTTTTTGTAACATTCTTCCGACTCTGATTGCTTATTACAAATTCCCTCTAGAAATTTGTCTATTTTACTTGTTAACTGCCTTATTCTATCAGTACTCTGGTAATTCTTTTGTTGATTATCACCATATTTCCAATTAGAATTTCTATAGTTATTTCCATTATTTCCATAAGAATTCCCTTGACTTTGAATATAACTTAATTGCTCCTCTACACATGGGTTAAAGTTACACTCAAAAGTGGTGTGTCTGATTTGTCCACAATTTTCACAAGTTAAAGGATTATTCTTACTCACATGTATGTTATCTATTTTATTAGATAAAGCAGATATATGCGCTTGCATAATAGAAATGGAATCTAATTCATGGACCTGTTTAACTAAACTAGAAGATGTAGATGCAGCTTGTGAATGAGTAGGATTAGTAATACTTACTTGTGCTTTCTCCACTGGCCACATACTATTGTTGCTTGCCATATCTTCCAAAAGTTCAAAAGCTTCTTGACTAGTTTTCTTCATAAGAGATCCCGCAGCCATAACATCAATTGCTCCTCTCGTTGCATAATTTACTCCATTGTAGATGGTTTGTAGAATAGCATTCTGAGGTAAACCATGATGAAGACAAACTCGTTGAAGTTCCTTATAATGTTCCCAGGCTTCGTATAAGGATTCACT
>CATIWQ010285359.1:0-13763 GCA_949673415.1 Euphorbia schlechtendalii
TACTGTCAACCCACATTTGGGATGGGAATTCCCATCCAACATTACTAGAAAGGGGAGAATGTTGCTCCCCTTCTCCTTATAAATAGGCTCTTCCTTCTCTTTTGTTCAACACTTCAGCTCAGCCTTTCCTTCTGTGTTTTGACTTCTTTTCTTCGAGAGTTTTTGTAAGATCCTCCACGAGTTTCTCCGCTTTTGTAATAATTCTTTGGAAGGATTTTAGAAAGAGCCTTCTCAGTTGTATTTTCGGATTTATCTATGAGCGGTCTAGCAGTTGCTTGTTAACTAACGAGTTCTTCCTATACGTGAGGTTTTGGTTGGTTGGGGTCCGTGTGGACTAATCAAAGAGGCTATCCTGGTTTTGAGGCTTGTACTAATGGAGTGATTTCTGATTGTTCTAAGGGAGCGCCGCACCAAAGGAAAGGCATACATCAACTAGTAATGCTCTAATCTTAGACCCCAGGATTCTTTTATTAAGTTTTATAAACCTAATAGCATATATGGAATGTTTCAACTTAGATTATGTCAATCATGCAATGGTTAGGAGATCCTTTAGGGTTAATTTTAAGTTTTAAAATTCCATCGTGCAAGTTCTCATGTTCAATTACTACCTTAATCAACCATCACATAGACCTAAAATATCTTACCTACTTTTCATGTAACTAAGTGCGGGATACCATCCTGCTACTTAGTACTTTAAGGTTTTCACCTCGGGAGTTATCCACTTATAGACTAGACCTTAAGCATTTAGTTTAAGTAAGCATCTGGGAAAAATTCCAGAACCTTTAGCAAAAGTTTAGTATCCTTTTGGTGTGTGTAAACTTAGGTGATTATTAAGATGCCTAAGGTTGCTAGCAACCTTTCAGTTCCTAGTTCCCCAATCCAACACAAGCTAGCTAGACCAGTGAGATATTAAAAAAAATAATAATCAGAGATTCTACACCACTAGACAAGCTGCCAGCAAAGCCGAGTAAGCTTGCTTGGAAACTACTCGCTACTCATTTTAAAGACAATAGCGCGATTAATTAGATTAATGAAAGTAGTAGATAATAATAGTAGCTTAGATGATAAATGAAAACTAAACATAAAGTACTTATAAATGAGAGCCCAAGCTGCTCTACAAACAAAAATAAAGGCTTATATATACTAGTTCTTAAGCCTTAAGCAAGTTGGCAAATTGTTCACAATATATTATTATAAAATAACAATAGCCATTAGATTGCTTCTTGGTGGCCAAGCAAAGGCAAGTGGCAGCACGCCATAAGTTCAAGGTTTCCCTCTAGAAAGATTTCTTTCCCTCCAAGTAGTGCCTCAACTAGGGTCCAATCACAGCAAGACACATCAGCAACCTTGTTGAGCACTCTTTTCACACCCAAATTTGGAAATCTTCGGAAACCTTGTTAGAAATTATAGCAACCTACAAAACAAAATTAAATGCTCATAATTTCTACAACTTAACTCCAAATCAAATAATTTCAAAGCCAATATTCTTATATTTTCATGGTACTTTTTCCACTTATCAGTAATAAGATTGCATGGAGTGCTAAAAACCATAATCTAAGATAAGGACACAAAGTTCCATAGTCAATTCTAGAGGACATAGTGGAAATTTATGAGGGTGGAACTCAAGTTTAGTACAACTCATCTTAAACTAGTGGATAAAATAGGTAGTCAATGGAACCTTGCAAAATTTATTGAGATTCATTTGTAAGGAAAAGCATAGAGTTGAGATTATGCAATCCTTCATGCGATGTTTGCATATAACGGGACAGTTCACCGAGTCACCAGGAGGTATCAATTTAAATTTTATTTCACCCACATGCAACCATGATGTATGGATCTTCTTGATCTCAATAAGGGAGAAAGGGAACATGTTTGTTGAACGGATGGCTTGAGAAGTCCAAGAAATACATGCTAAAGTCAAGGCCAGAATTGAGAAGAATAATGCTCGTGTGAAATCCAAAAGGGATGAACATAGGTGGGAGGTAGAATATGAGGGAGGAGATTTGGCTCTTGTGTACTTAAACAAGAAAAGACTTGGTAATGTCACTAACAACAAGCTTAGAGTAAGAAAGTATGACCTTGTTTTGTATAATCAAACTACTTGATTCAAATGCATACACTTTTAAGTTACCTCTATGAATTAGAAATATTTCTCCTTTGTTCAACATCAAAGAATTATCTATCTACAAAGAAGATGCACTTCTACCCTATCCTAATAAGCCATTGGTGTCCATCTCTTTTAAAGAATGAGACAATGATGAGAACATCCAACATCTAGCTAACCATCATCTTTCCTGAGGATGATGTCTAGAGAGATGACGGTTGAAGGAATACCTTCTAGTGGGAAGACCGCTTGAAAACATCTAGTTCAAGTACTATACCTAGCCATCAAACATCAATTCGATCAAAGAGATACATTCGACCCGAGGGACGTTTCTAGCTGGAGGACTATCAGCTGAACAAACACCTTCTTGAAATCGTGTGGATGAAATAGTGAATGGACACCATGATGCCTCTATTAGACATCCTTCTACATATCTCAATCATCCATCTTTGAATGCACCTTTGAACAAGACTAATTGGGAACAACCGAACAAACAACAATCTTTTTTCTGCAAGGATTCCTATTCAAGATAGTAACTTCCTTGATTAGTATTATTATTTCTTTATTTGTTTTAATTTTTAGATTAGTATTACTATTTCTTTATTAGTCTTTATTCATATTCAAACTAATACTAGAGAAGTCTATAAAAAGGATATACTTTCTTTGCAAGGCCCTGTTCTCTTCAATTTCTGAAAGTTGAATTGAACTAAATTTAATTTAACTTAACTGAACTAAGCTTAACTGAATTTAACTGAATTGAACTGAACTTATTTCAGTGTAAATTTATAACTACACATAGTTGAAATTAACTGAACTTAACTTAACTTAATTGAATTGTAGTTGAAGAGAAACAAAGCCTAAATTATCTCTTATCTAATCTTTTGTAAAGTTCTAGCTTCAGAATTTTGATGCAAATGATTTGGAGCACAATTCTACGTGGAAACAAATTCTTGTTATGGATATATTTGATATTATTTTTCTAATTAATGTTTATGTGATTTAGGATTACTTTCTTATTATATGTTATAGTAAGCATCCTTAATATACAAGGACTCCTGTTTTGTTTAATTTTTCTGTTTAGGTAGTTTATTTTATCTAGGGTATTAGCTATTTTAGATTTTTTATGCATTTAGAATAATTGCCTATAAGGCTTTCATGTAATAGATTAGAGTAGTTTTTGATATTGAATAAAAAAAAGTTGTTTCGGCTTTTTATCTCTCTATTTTTTATAAACCCGGTGTTTGGTGTGATTTTCGAGTTTGAGTTGTTCTTTTGATTTTGATTATTTCACACTGCGTCAATTTCCTAGGAAAATCTTATTTTTCGTAAGTTAAAGTTTGTTGTGGATTAAAACCTCAGTAAAGCCTTCATAATCCTTATCAATAAAGCGACAAAAGGACAACAAAAAAAATAATCTGATTACTAACAAATATCAAAGAGCAGGCTAAACATGAAGAGCTTTTAGGTAGCCAAAAAATTTACATCCCACGAGTAACTCAATGTCAGTTTCTATTAATGATAAAGCCACCAGTAACTCAATGTCAGTTGTAAAACTATCTTAAAATGTGTACGAGAATAATATTTAAATTGTTAAGTGTAAGCTTGCATAATCAATAAATAAGACAAACATTATTCATGTAGAATCGGGAAGATCATAACAATAATAACACTTGGATTTACAATATTGAAAACGTTAATCAAAGACATGATTTACAATGGCTGTACATAAAATGATGTGAAATCAACTAAAGATTGACAATGTGAGTATTTTAATCAGATTAATGGGGAAGTAGGGGAAGCCTAGAAACACTTGTACCTCCCCCATTTCCAGTTAGCGATTTGAAGCTCGTCCCTGTTCGAAATGCTGAGCACGATTTTGAAGTATTCTTATTATATCTGAGTGGAAGAATTTGCAACCTAGGATTATGCTCAGTACCAGCATTTTCTGCAGTTAACTGGTAACTTTCCACAAGCTCCAGTTGCCTCGCAATTATTTCTGAGCATCTGGGAAGAAGCTCCACTGGCTCTCCTCCAGGGATAACAATATATTCGATTGCAAGCCGGACCTCCTGTGCAAATTAATGAGCGAATAATCTTGAAAAATTAATGCTATTGATTATTGGAATAGAGCATTTAATCCTCAAAATTATTATCTTATGAATATGTGTAGTTGATGAATAAGAAAATGAAAGGAGAATATAGCAAAGATAGGAGTTGAACCTCCAAAGCATCAATCTCTTCCAATGTAGGCTTCTTTTTTGGTGCATCTTCTTCAACTTCGATGTCAATGGAATTCTTGGTTGGCTGCTTGACTTTGGAGCTAAATGACTCGAATCCAAGAATCATACGAACTGCCTTCACCATCTGTGCCATTGTATTTGACTGGGCACGATAATAAAAAAAGGAAATCAGGTTAATGCACCCCAAATCAATATACTCTCTTGAAGTATTTATCATCCAAACCTAGGAATTGACATAAACAGATTTCTAAGCAATACACTAAGAAACGATGATACCTTGATAACAAACACCGGCAATTGGTGAAATTTAGCCACTCCACGGATCCAAGGGTTCTGCTTCATTTCAGAACTAGATGATAATATTGCATCTGCTGTTTCAATATCATCAGTTACTTGTATCTCATCCTCGAGTCCCATCACCATCGCTACTTGTGATAGATCAGCTTCAAGGATCTACAGCATGGAAAACACAGCAAAATCATCAGCATCAAAACTAACCATTGAATGATTCTTAATTTTATGATTAGAAAAGCTATCGAGGGATTCATTAGTGTACAGTTCAAATTTACAAACAGATTCTTTAACTAGTTACCTTGTAGGTGAAGACTTGTACTGGTGAATTCCATTTCACATATCCACTTCTTTTCACTTTTTCGAACATGCTTGGAGGATTTTCCAGATCTGATTCGACTGCACTACTTTTGTTGTTATTGATTTCTGATTCCTTGGATTCTTTTATATAGTTATTTCCAGGATTTGGAACCAACTCCAAAGATTCATCAGCTTCAGCATCCAATTGACGAATATCAAATAAAGGACTTTTCCCTATTACCGAAGAAGGATACATTATAACGTTATTCTGTTAAAACTTATTGCTACCCTTTACAATTTCATGTTCGACACAGATAATATTTTATTGATTCTAAATTTCACAGGAACATCACAATATAGCTTCAATGAGATGCAATAGCATTAAAAGAAATGAGATTTCCGAGCTAAAACATAAGATTACCTCTTAATATGGAATCTACAGTAGCATCTAATCTGTGATGAATACGGCATTCGATCCTAGATATCATCTCAACAGCGCATGTGAATGTTGGAGGCCCCTTCCTCTCGAGAATCGTCTTCTGCACTTTCCTTTTCCTTGCTTCCTCATCACCAAGAGTCACACTCTGTTTGCAAATGAATCAACAGATTATTCAAAACCTTACTCAGCAGCATCATTCTAGAGAAGGCATCACATACGAGTGAAAAAGAAAATTAAAGGCTAATTGCATCAATAGGCATCTGAAATTGTCCCAAAAAACCTACTGCCCTAAAAGCCACGTGTGGTGGGTTTGACTTTTCAACAATGTCCTTTTCTGATTTTCTCTCTCCAATCACAAGCTGACACATAGCGTCATGGAGCAAAGTGGTGCACCTTTTTAAAGTTTAGGAAGCTACGGGGTTATTTTGAAACTTCAAGGGGCAAGTCGGTTTTTTCAGGCAAGTTCGGGTACCTACTAATGCATTATGCCAAAACAAGAGGATGACCTCACACCTCTATGCCACCAACAAGAATCTGCAACGAAGGATTTTTTATTATGCTGTCTATTGTCATTCCATGAGCTGTTCCAACAAGCTGAACTCCTCGCTGAGCTATTGTGCTCGCAGCTAAGGCTTCAAGCTCTGTTCCAATCTCATCTATTATGATGGCCTCTGGCATATGATTCTCTACTGCTTCAATCATAACCTTCATTGGGGGCAACAAAAATCAGCTCAGAAAGAAACTATTTGTGCAAAAATCCTGGAAATCAAAATAACTCACATTATGTTGCATATGGACATTTGGAACTTGCATTCTTCTTGCACGGCCTATTCCAGAATGAGGTACATCTCCATCTCCCCCGATCTCATTTGAAGTATCTACAATTACAACCCGTTTCCCCTGGTCATCTGCAAGCATTCTGGCTATTTCTCTGCAAGTGCATGCAAAGACAGGAATATTAGACATGGACATATTCCATCTTGGAAACTTACAATTCTTGATTTTCTCTTACAAGGATGTAAAGCAGGGATAGGCCAAATGCATCATCAACTCCCTCAACTTGTCATATTTCGCCTTCTGCCCCCCTGAATTTTGAAAAGGTCCCTGTAGCTCCCTCAAGTTTGCAAAAGTGCAGCAATTTGCCCTGAATGTCACATGTCAGCTTTTGATTGGAGAGAAAATAAATCAGAAAATGGCTACTCTGAAAAGTTAACCAGAAGCTGACACATGGCATTCAGGGGCAAAGTTGTGCACATTTGTCAAGTTGACGGAGCTACGGGAACCATTTCAAAGTTAGGGGGGCAGTAGGCAAAATAGAACAAGTTGAAGGCTGATGATGGGTTTAGCCATAGTAATATGATATGATATGGTAGTTGATACATATTAACAAACTTATTTTAAATGGTTTATAATTTTCAAAACTACTCTAACAATGTTAAACTACACTCCACAACAATTCATACTATGCAGTGAACAAAGATATACCAGAAGTCTGAGTGCACATTACACAACAAATTATTAAATGACTGTTATCACAAAGCAAACGACAAAGAAAAGAGCTGGCAAATGAACTTTCATTTTACTTCTAATCTATGCCTCTGGGATCTGATAATACCTGATTAAAGTTGTTTTACCAACTCCAGGAGGACCTATGACCAAGATGGAACCACCCCCCTCAATCAAGTCACGAATAATTTCAGCACTGCCAGAAACAGCTCGACCTACCCGACAAGTCAGACCAATAATTTGCCTTTTCCGATTCCTAATAGCACTGATGCGATGCAAGGAACTATCAATACCCGAACGGTTATCATCAGAAAAGTCTCCAACCTAAGCATGATCATTTCGCATTTTAAGACAAGAAGAAAGGAAACTTCACTCTCTAGAGCAACTATAATGTTACTTCTTACTAAAGAAAATCATTAGCAATTATCAGAAGAACAATGCATTTATAAGAAGATAACTTTTATTCTAATTCTAAGTTTGGCAATCAGAGAAGAATACAAGAAATCAGTGTCAGTAGAGAATAATTTTAAATAAGAGAAAGTAAATCGAATGCAACTTAAAGAGGACAACTAAACATGACCAAAAGCATTTAAATTAATTATCTAAATGTCCTAATAAAGCATGCAAAAGGGTATAAAAGTCATATGCTCATATCATCCTTCATTTGGCACAAATTATCCATCGACTTGTCATGAGAGATCCAATTACTTCACATGATCTAATTCCAATCCTGTAGAGAATAGCAACGTAAACTTGCTTGTAAGAAAAAAAGAGATCAACCAGAATATCAGTTCCATCTTATCACCTTTGAAATGGCATGATTCAAATCTTCATGCTTCACAGGCTTCTCGGAAATAACCCAATCCCCAGATGGAAACCTCGCAAGAGGTTTCCTTCCCAAATCTAATACAACTTCAATTAAGTTATTGATTTCTCCATGCTTACTCAACTCTCTTCTCAATTCCAAAGGCAACAATTCAAGAAACGAATCCAACTCAGAATTAGCTACTAAAACTGGAGGAGTTGAGACCAAAGCCGAATTACCCGATTCTAATGCTGGCCGAATTCGGGTTCTGTGTCTATCAGACGGTCTTCGAACAACCGGAACTGTAGAAATCCGCCTCTGCGCACCAGGTATTCGACGAAAAGACGAAGAGATAGTGGAAAGATAATTAAAAGTTGACAGTGGGATTTGGTGAGCTGAAGTCTGAATATCAATCAACAGAAAACGAGAACCCATAACTCTCATTTGCTTATCTTACCGTTATAAGCGGAAAGAATCAAAGAAAAGAAAAACAAAAGAAGTGTTTTTGAATAATATCTTAAAAATTCTGCATGCTATATATAATAATGATAAAATATGGGCTGATTGTGAGAAGGATACAGTAATTGAGATATTAGAAGAGATGGAAATGGATTTTGCTTGGACGAACTGAATTGAATGAGCAGAAGATTCGTAGGCATCTCCTCTACGGTTGGAGGGAAAGTAGGACCCATCCAGAAAAGATGTAAAGAAGAAAGAATAACTCTACCGAGGGAAAGTCGTTAATGACCACTCAATACAATGTAGAACTAGAGGACCACGTGAGCCTCAACTTTGATTGGCTTTGGCTTCCTTCAAAAGAACTCTATGCTTAGGTGAACAAATCTTTTGTTCCAGGATTACTAAAAATAATTTGGACAATCTCTGTAGTCGCGATAATATTTTTATATTGAAACAAATTAGGTGGTTCTTCTAAATTTTTCAATCGGATAAAATCAGAGTAAAACTCAAAAACTTAGAATGAATTTTTGTTGTGAAGAAAAGTGAACTAGATTGCATAATACGTTGCCAAAACAACTTTCAGAGATCGTTACCAATGCCAGGTTTTTTTATAAGCATGAAATTAGCAGTTGTAACCGTTCAAAGAAAAAGTATTGCGAATAGTCGTGTCCATTCGAGCAGTCGCAATGGTTCTAAACGGAAGCGTTGCAAAAAATCACTCCCCGACCCTTGCAAGCTTGGTATCATAATAGAACTCGAACAAGTGTGCACTTCGCACTCTCTTGACTTGTTCGATGAAATATTATGATCGCATTGATCAACTAGTTGATCAAATTACACTAAAATACCAATAATCCTCCCCCATTTTAATGTAATCCATGATTAACTAAACAAAATCACAATAAAAAACAAACTTATGCATTCCAAATATTCAAATAAGTAAAGGTATCACTATAGATTAAACCTTTATTATATATCTTGAATACATGAAGATAATATGCACATAAATCAACATTCTAACATGTTCTTACTTGACATTATCTTTTACTAGCATTGTGGCCTTATCCTTCATAAGCATATCAAAGTCAAGTCCAAGCTTCTTGAAGCGGCTAAACTTAATGCTCATATAGGTAGCTTTTTTACTCTTGCACCTGCATATATATGCAATTTTTCAAAAAGGTTATTAAGAAGTTCAACTTCAATCTCCTTTACTTGCAGGTTCGAACTCACATATTGGGATGTTTTAATCAGTGTGTTCCAATCTCTAGATTTTAAGCTTTCCTCATTGAATTCAGCACCTAACATCATATTAGGTGGGAATTGGGTATCTCAACATAAGAGATTTTAGATGGACTTTAACCAAATCCCCAAAGTTGACTAGTGCACAAGAACTCTTCTTAACCCTTGGGTTAAATGATCGGCTAAATTACGCTCCGTTTTTACAAACTTAGATTCCATTGTTGAACCACTTATACAAGTTTATTTCTTAGAAACGCAAGAAATAGCATCCCCCCATAGAGGAAATACACATCCACTTGTGGAAGAACTATCCTTGTTGAACCCAAGTTTATAGTATCTCACAGTACTTAAAATGTTTTAGAAATAACAAACTGACTAGGATAGTGAAATTAATTGAGTTCTAAGTATACTCTTAATTAATGTAGTTTACTTGAGTTTGTTTAAGGGAAAACAACTTAGTTTACTGAGTAATTAATTAAGATATCTATTCAACTGTGTTGAGTTAGCTTTTCTATATAAAAGATATATTCCCTAATACTTAGAGAAATATTTGACACTTGTGCCACTAATGGTTTTTGTGAGAAACGAAATATACCTTTGATACTTTTCAAGAGAAAAAGCGTTGAAATTAAAGAAGATATTCTAGTTGTTCTTACAAGACAAAAGGTGTCAGTACGGAATGTTAGAGATTTCTCACTAAAGTCCAAGACAAAAGGAATCCTCTAACATGCACCGTTTCTTAGTGTCTCCATGCAACTCTACAACGTCGACAAGTCAACGAATGGCAGAATTCCACGTTGCATTCCGCGCTCCTCTCTATTAGAACAAATTGCTTGAAGACAAACGAGATTTTGACAATGGATTAATCTCGCGCTTCAAAGTTTGAAATATCTATCTCTAAACATTTAGGAATTTGTCTCCAATGGGAAAATTTGAAAGATTTAAAGAGAAGAGATATTGAAGAGCTATCAGGACGAGAAGTTTGCAACGACTAATTCCAAAACCTTAAACTATAAATAGAAGACTGGAGCATACATTCAAACTTGGTACCTCAAATTTCTTCTAAGAGCTAAAATCTATTCAAATACTCCCAACTTCAAGAAATTCCAAATCAAGCAATCAACAAACATTCATTATCTAAATTTGTTTGTAATAGAGAAAGAATAGCACTTAAGGTTTAACATTCTAAAGGATTCAACATTCTATAAGCTGATTCCTCTGGTTGCAATCTCTTTTAGAAATTTGAGTGACGATTTGGGAAGGGTACCCAAATTATAGATTGAGTGGTAGTTAAAAAGAAAGCTACTTTATATAATTGAGTCTACCCGCTGTAAAGGCTTCTCCACCTAAGGAATGAATGAAATCCATGGTGTACTAAAGCTTGAAAAGGAATTTTGGGACTGGAGGTAGGCTAGGGGCCAAACCGAGATAAAATCTTAGCTGTTGAAGTTCTAACCTTACTCATGCCTTTATTGCATTTCTCATTCATCATTCTATCTCTGTTATTCATCGTTTTGCTTGAAAAATCATTCCAGCTGAGTAGAATACCTAGCAAGTAATTGAATATAAACTATACCAGCAAAGCTGAGCAGTTTATAGTTTTTAGACCCAGCTCAGCACTTAGCACACGCATCTAAAAAATGAACTTGATAAACATCCTCTGCTATTTAATTAAGCCATTTAGGACTAACAATTGGTATCAGAGCAATGCTCAGCTTATAGACTAATCATCTTTGAGTTAAAGATCCATAAATGGTTTACAACAGCTATAAGCCTTGGGGGAACTCCCTCATATAATCGAAGCAAGGGGCCATCATTCCATCTCTTCAGGTTTGAGGCATTCATGTAGGCCCAAGGCCTATCGGAAGATATGTTAGCTACTCTTTTCCCTTACTCGTAAATGGGAAAAGTTGGCAAATGGTATATGAACCAATCACCCATCATGAGGAGAACTTGGAGAAACATTTCTCGGGCATTCCGTGAAAGCTTCATGTTCATGGAGAGGCCTAAATTAGGAATAAGTGATTTGGAAGCCTACAAGCAGGGCGAGTATGAGGCTTTCAGGGATATGCATAGAGATGGATGTCCCTCCAAGTGGTGATCAGGAACATGCTCACCACGGAATGACTCATGAAGATGTTAATTGACAGGGTGCAGCTTGATATTCGTGATCGCTCGTGGGTAAACGAGTACTTAGGCTTCATTGACATTATTGAGATGGGACTCGACATACAGTGGAACCTTCGAGAATGGGAACATCTTATCTCTTGTAAAAAAGTGTGTGTATTTTTAACTAGCATTTGTCAGTTTCTTTTCTTTTTACTTGCTTAGTATGTAAGTTTGAGTGCTATAAAAGGGAGTGAAGACCCTTTGTTCTTTACACATGTTTAGAATGAAATAAAACCATAGTGTTTTATAAAACCTTTGAGTGATAACTCTGGAGAGGTTTTCCATAGAAAAAATTCTAGAATCTAATCGAAAATATCTAAAACACCATTGTCATCAAGCAATACGGAGGCGTTCTCTCGCCATAATTAAAAAGCACTCAGGTATACTTAAACTATATAATGTTCAAATATCCATTATTTAATATTCATCAATCATATTGTATATATTGCTGGTATTATTTATCTATTATAAATTCTTATTTACTATTAATTATTAGTTTTAATTCTCAGTTTCATAAATTTATTTCATAATTAAAATTTCGAGTTAATAGAGTCAATCTCGTATCAGAGCCTGGCAGGAATATGGATAAACGACTAAATATGAATATTGAAGAATTTGTAATAGAAATATTAACTGGATTATATAGTATAGAAGATTTAAGAAATTTACTAATTGAAGATTAACTAATGAAAATATTAATAAAAAAAGTTTTAAAATTGGATATCTATGTTATAAAATACAACAATATAAAAAATAATTTAAATGAATATAAGTATAGAAAAATTTGCACATCATTTATGTATGATAGAATATACAATGAAAAGTTTCATCAAAGCATAAACTGGATGATAGAAGAATTAAATAATCATTTAGCTACTATACACCAAGAAGAAATACCAAAAATATTAGAAATCATAGACGAAGATTCAAGATTTCAATGTCTAATAAAAGAAGTAACAAATAAAATAACAGTATTTGAAAAAATAAGAGATACTTTAAAAAGTATAATAGAAAGAAATTATAATAGAAAAATTAATAGAATGTCTTGAACATATAGCAAATAAGAAATTGATCTATAATAGAGATATTAATCAACATATTATAAGTTGTAAAAATGCTATACAAATAATAAGAATAAAAGATAAATAACTAAAAGAAATACATGAAGAATTAAATTTAAGAGAAAAATATCCTAAACATTTGATAAAAAATGTTTCATTTTTAGAAAAAGAAATAAAAGATCTAAAAAATAACTTAAAAATTTATCAAAAAATAATTAAAGAAATGTGCAACATAATTAATGAATTACTAAATAAAAGAGAAAGATAAAATATCATAATATGGAAAAGGATGAAATGTCACCAAATATTAAAACTCATTACCAACTAGATATTTATGAATGTGGTACTAGTCAAACACTAAGTTTTAAACCCGAAATATATTATAAAATACAAGAAGAAAGAGAAGAATTGTCAATAAATAAAATATTTAAAACTAAATTATTTGAAAGAAATAAAGAAATAAGATATGTAGCTCATAAGCATGAAAACACTATAGACATAACTTCAGTAAATGGAAAAGCTAGAATTAATCTAAAAACTGATGAAATAATAAAACGAGAATTATCAAAACTATCAGTAAAAGAATCCAAAAAATATAAGAATATTTATTTTGGAGGAATAGAACTTTTATAAAAGAATATTTTCAGAAAAATATAAATACACCAATACAAATTTATGTTGTGGATGATAGAATATTATATAATTTACAAGATGCTTTAATATCAATAATACGAGGAAATTTAATTTATCAAAAACTTAAATTTACAGTTCAACCCGATTTTAGTATCTCATTACAAGACAAATATAAAAATTTAGCATTAACTTTGTATTATAAATTGGAAGGAATAAATATGCTGTCAGGAAGCAAAGTCATAAGCATAGAAACAAAAATGATATATGCGTTAAATGGAAATCATCACATAAGAAAGCAATATTAAATGAAGATATTAGTACCAAGATTATATCAAGAAATATTAGAACCACTAGAACATAAAGAATATTATTAAATAACAATTCCGGAACATATCTATATGGATTTTAATTCTAGACAAAATAAACCAATTGAAAAATTAATATCAAAAATAGAAAATGCTAGATTAAGTTTTAAAAAGGAAATAATAAATATTCCCAGATCATTAATTACATCCGA
>CATIWQ010285372.1:0-10379 GCA_949673415.1 Euphorbia schlechtendalii
TTAAACACCAGAGTTTATTCCATAAAAACAAAACAACTGGCAAGCACTAGTGCAGAAATGGACAACAAAAGATACATGTATTACAGACAGTTTTTTTTTAACAACCGTCCCTAATACTTTTATATGTATTCCGGACATTTGTTACGTAACAACCGTCCGTAATAACCACCTCCGTGTTTTTTAATGCTCAATGCAAACGATTTATTGTAGAACCCTCCCAAAAAGTGCGACCCTACAGGCCCTTTCTGCACTAGTGAAGCTAGATGATCGACTACAAGACAAAGTGTGATAAAATCGTTTTACGGAAAAGTGTCCATTAGCCTCATGTGGCCAGAACTGAACATTAATAGTCGGCTGAATGGGCAATGGAGTTCGAAAGATGAATTGTGCTTCTTGATAATCAAATAAATTATTAATCAGATCATAATTTCAAACAAAGTACGATGTTTAGTTGAATAATGTTTTCAAAATGATGTTGAAAATCATGGGTCACATGTAACGGCCGCATATGATATGCCGCCGGCAAGGATTCAAATTCTCTACTTTTATTGCACCACAAAGTAAGAAATAGACCAATAAAAATTATTTCTAATTCTAATAACACTTTATAAGTATCATCCATTGAATTAAAAATCAACGAACATGGTACATTAAATTTTTTTACGAAGATTCTCGTATGTTATAAAATTGTGAAAGTTTTTTTTGAAATTCCCTTATGTGAGTTATAATCGTAATTATAACAATAATATCAATCAATACATTGCATTTGAAGCCTATGCAAAAAAAATCAACTCATAACTTGTTTCTTAATGAGAATAAAATTAAAAAGAAGCAAATAAAGTTCTACATAATCTTCAATGACGAATTTATGTTCAATCAAAATTCCATAACTAATATTTTTTACTCACATATCAATCAATATATCAATCAATATATTTTTGTGCGACCAATATTAATAATGAAATTCATTTTCTTAAAAAAAAGTTACTAAAAAATTTGATAACTAATTAGAAAGAATATTAATATTGGCAAAGTAATTCTCGTTCAATCATATTTTCACTTTATCACTTACCAAATTAGATTTGTTTTAAAGCACCAACTACGGGAGGCTAAATACATAAAGTCATCTTTTAGGGTGTGTTTGGAATGATCCATTTTGAAAGAATTCAATTCAATTGAATTCATTTAGTCAAATTCCCTTGTTTGGAAACAAATAAATATTGATAGAATTCAAATCATGCAAGATTTGAATTCTTGTGAATGCAAAGAATAGAATTTTTGCAAAAACTTGCAAGATTTTAAAGGAATTCGTTTGAATTATGCCTTTGAATATTATTTTATCATTTTAACCTTCTCATATGCTTGTAGTTAAATGAGTTAAAATATTTGTATAAATTGTTTCGAAAAAATGTTAAATATATTAATTAACAATCAATTGAATTCTTTAATACAAATGAAGTTTCCAAACAAAGGAATTTATTTGAGAAATCATTTTTATTGAATTCTTTTGAATTAATTCAATTCAATTCTTTTCATTTTCTTACGTGATTTGTTTCCAAACACACTCTTAACTTTTCTCAATTGTTTTAAATATTCAGTAAACCCCTTTAAGTTTGACATTTTTGCTTCTTATAATTCCATGAATAAAACTAAACCAATCACATTCGAGGGAGTGCATAACACATTCAACCACATATCAAAGCTTGAAAAATCAACCCAATGAAAATTTGATATGTGGTTTAAGATGTTAAAAATAAAAAAAGTACATAGTTTAATATTATTGAAACCCTAATTTACATCATCAATTGCAAAAGCATCATCTTCTTCCCTAACTTCTAAATTCACTCAATAACACAAGCAATTGAAACAATTGAGAATTGAGAAACTAGATTTGTAAACAATTACTATGAATCTTAAGATGAGGAAAATTAAGAGGGTGGTAATAGAGAGAACTAGGGATGGCAACGGGCCGGATCCGGACCAGGTCTAGCTTGGACCCTGTTCAAATCCGTTTGAATGTATTAGACCATGATCCGACCCGGATCCGTTGGATTTATAATTTTAGGATCCAGATCCAATGGATTCCACGGATCCGGGTCCATAAACGGATACAAAACGGGTCCATGTAATTAACATCAAATTCTTAGTTTCAACTTCCATACTTGTACATTTCATCTTATTTTAAATAGTTTATATGCTCATTTAATTATGTTTATGCAATTGGATTTACGTGGATATCAAATAATATTAATACAATTAATATTTAAATACGGGTTTATGCAATTGGATTTACGTGGATATCAAATAATATTAATACAATTAATATTTAAATACGGATCCGGGTCCGGATCCGGGTTTCATTACCCGGACCCGTTTCCTGGACTCAGACCCGGATCCGGATCCGGATCCGACGGGTCCATAAAATCGAGATCCGGACCCTAAAAAAAGGATCCGGATCCACGGATCCGGACCGGGTCCGGGATCCGTTGCCATCCCTAACTTGGATATTAGATACTGGTTGTGTTACTTATATCTATAATTTATGCAAGGATTGAAGAACAATAGGAGGCTTGCAAAGAGGGAAATGAACCTAAGAGTTGGAAATGGAGCATGGGTTGTTGCAACAACTGTAGGGACATATAGCCTTCGTTTGCCTAGTGGCCTTATTTTAGTTTTAAACAATTGCTATTTTATTCCTTCTGTCACTAAGAATATTATTTCTGTTGCGCATTTAGCAACAGAAGGATTTGAAATTTTATTTTAATAAATGTCATATTCAGCGTGATAATATTCTTTATGCTTGTGCTATATTTGTGGATGACATATACATTCTAGATAATAAACTTAGAATTCTTAATATGAACATTGTTAAGAATCGAAATTAGATAATGAGAAATCCTCATACTTATGGTATTGTTGTCTAGGCCACATAAATGAGACTTGCTTAACTAAGTTACACAAATGTGGAGACTTAGGCCCAATGGAATGGGTTTCCTATGGCATGTGCGAACCTTGTTTAAAAGGGAAGATGACCAAGAAACCTTTCAAAGGAAAGAGTCAGTGTGCCACTAGTACTTTGGAAATAATACATTTCGATATATGTGATCTAATGAGTGTTAAGAAACATGAGGGTTTGGTCTACTTCATAACCTTTATCGATATTAGTCATGGTATGGTTATTTGTACCTTATGAGGTACAAATCTAAAAGTTTTGTTAGATTCAATGAATTCAAAACTGAAGTAGAGAAATAACTTAAGAAAAGTATCAAGACCCTTCAATTTGATCAAGGTAGTGAATACTTAAGCTAAGAGTTTCAGGATTATCTAAGGGATAATGGTATTTTATCCTAGTGGATACCTCCTTATACACCCCAACACAACGGAATATCAGAAAGAAGGAATCGAACCTTACTCGATATGGTTCGATCCATGATGAGCCAAGAAGAACTCAACAGATCCTTTTGGGGTTATGCACTTGAGAGTGTAGTTTATATTCCAAATAGAGTACCCTATAAATTAGTTGATCAAACTCCATACGAGTTATTGTATGGTAAGAAACCCATTCTTTATCACCTGAGAGTTTAGGGATGTCTCGTTTATGTAAAAAGGATAAGTTTTGATAAGCTAGGTTCCAAGTTTGACAGATGTCTGCGTGGAGGTTACCCTAAGGAGACTATAGGGTATACTTTTTATGATCCCAAGGAACAAAAAGTCCTTGTTTCCAGAAATGCTCAAATCCTTGAGAAGGAGCATATGCTTGCGAAAGCTAGTGGGAGCAATCTTGAATTAGGCACTCAAGAAGATCAAACAGACAGTCAACTTATTATACCTACAAACCTATTACACAAGATAATGTAAGCATGGAATAACCTATTATAACACCGACATTGCGTAGGTTAGGCCAAGCTCCAATTGCTCCTAAGCGATACGAGTTTCTCATCATTGATGATAAACATCTCTTCCTTATGGAAGATGATGAGCCTAGGGCTTACATGGAGATAATGGAAGGCTCGGAATCTAATAAATGGCTTTTAGCCATGAGATCGGAGATGGAATCCATGTATGAAAATCAACTCTGGAGCTTGATTGATACTCCAAGTGGGATTAAGCCCATAATATGCAAATGGGTTTTCAAGAAGAAAACTGACATGGACGGTAACATAGTTACCTATAAAGCAAAGCTAGTTGTAAAAGGGTATAGTAAAAAAGAAGGCATTGACTATGATGAGACCTTTTCACCAGTGTCCACGCTAAAGTCTATTAGGATACTCCTACCATCATCGCTCATTATGACTATGAGATTTGGCAGATGGATGTGAAGACAACATTCCTTGATGAGAATCTGGATAGGGATGTGTATATGGCATAACCAGAGGGTTTCACATCCACGGATGGCTCTAAGGTATGCAAGTTTTAGAAGTACATTTATGGACTTAAGCAATCATTGAGGAGTTGGAATATTAAGTTCAACAAGACAATCCAAGAAATCGACTTTGTGTCAAATGCTAATGAGCCTACGTATATAAGAAGGCTAGTGGGAGTGCAATCATGTTCCATGTATTATATGTCGATGACATATTATTGATAGGAAATGCTATTCCTTTTCTTCAGACAGTTAAGTCATGGTTCTCAAAGAAGTTCTCCATGAAAGTCCTTGGAGAAGTAGCTTTTATACTTGGTATTAAGATTTACCATGATAGATCCAAAAGTGTACTAGGTCTTTCATGAAGTACATACATAGACAAGGTTTTTCCTAGATTTAACCTTGAGCAATCAAGAAAGGGTTATCTCCCAATGTCTCATGGGATTAACCTTTCTATATCTGAGTGTTCGAGAACATAAGAGGAGAGACTACGCATGAATGGAATACCCTATGCCTCAGCGAGAGGGTCCATCATGTATGCTATGGTATGCACTCGGCCTAACATCTCACATGAGTTGAGCATCATGAGCAAATATCAATCTAACCTAGGTCAGAAGCACTGGATGATCGTTAAAACTATCCTCAAGTACTTACGCAAGACTAAGGATATGTTTTTAGTATATGGAGAAGGTGATCTCACTTTAAAGGGATACAATGACACGAGTTTTCAATCTGGCAAGGATGATTATAAATCCCAGTCAGATTATTTGTTTATGTTAAATAGATGGGCAGTTGTTTAGAAGAGTTTCAAACAGGATACGATTGTCGATTCAACAACGGAATTTGAGTACATAGCTGCTTTAGAAGCAGCTAACCAAGCTTTGTAGGTTAAGGGATTTATTGGTGATCTCAATGTGGTATCTAACATTGTAAATCCAATAGCAATCTATTGCAATAACAATAGGGCTATTGCTTAAGCAAAGGAACCATAGTCTCGCCAAAAAAATGAACATGTAGTTAGATAATACCATCTCATTTAGGAGATAATAGCATAAAATGATATAGACTTAGAATACGTCCCAACGAATCAAAATCTAGTGGATGGGCTAACTAAACCATTGACTAAAGTTAAAGATGACTAGCATGTTAATGAGTATGGTATGAGGCACATTGGAAATTGGCTCTAGTGAAAGTGGGAGTTTGTTAGACATGATGTATGCCCTATAGGCAATTAGGATGATATATCTTTATCAGTCATAATGTACAAACGGTTTCGAATTATAATTAATAATAATTAAGGCATCTTTGTTGCTTATTAGTGCTTTCTCTTTATTAATGTATCTCACTGGTATCATATATGTATAATATTTAATGTGTATATGAGCATTGATGAGACAAAGTCCATGATTACTTCATAGCATAAAAGTGCGTGGACATAATGGGAGCTATGTGGTGTGAGAACTGCACATACGTGTTACTATGAATAGTCTAAATATCCCTAGTCATAGTTTCATTGAGATTGGACATCAATGGAATGGATAGACTAACATGTGTATGCTTACTCCTCAGATTAGATCCAAGCAACCGATCTGACGAGCTGAAGGTGGTACCTTGAGTTAACACATAAATGTATTAAGGTAATACATTGGAGACCGCTATAAGACAAACTCGGAAATTACTATATACATGTGTTGGTCTCATATCCTATTGCAGTAGCAGTACAATTATCCTTTAAACTGAGATACTGGTTACTTTATGTAGGAGTTGCTATACTTTAGGTCATACTTATTCATACCCTGGCGATTAGGATGACACGGGTAATTACGGGTATAGCGATGATCACATGTTGGTAAGTTGTGTAGTCAAGATGGGATCCATCGCTCCTGATATAATGATATAATTGGAGATGTACCTTAGGGCCCCTAGTTGAAGTGAGACACTCATAAACCTCTTATTAGAGTTAAGATTTATAGAATTGTGGGATCATATGCCTTTGCTAGAAAGCCCATTTGGTCGTTTAGAGCTATCAGGTACCATATCTATCTGGAACACTGAGCCTAAAGGTTCCCGGACGGGAAGCCAAGTTTAGGTTAACCTCTAGCGGCTCTATACTTTGGGATCCTATGAGGTCACACACTTTGGGTCATTATTGAACAAAGTAAGGAACCCATAGACTAGGTCTATGCCCAAAATATAAGTTGTTTAATCCATTAGAAGAATTATTAATTGGTTGAACTGAATTAATAATTAAAAGGAATAAAGATGAAATAGGGAAAATTAATCAAAGCGAGTAAGGGAATTTTTCTCATTGTGAGTAGCCCCAAAAGAACACGGGTTATTCAAAGTGGGACCCGCATGGTCACCTAGTGAGTTGAAAAGCTCACGGGCTGCTAGCACGCGGGGCAAGCCTACTAGCGCAGGGCGCAAGCTTAGGCTTGCAACATAACATGGGAAGCCAGCTGGGCTTCCCTTGTTGACCAGCGCGGCTGACCCGATAAGCATGGGTTAGGATTTATCCCATCCCATGCAGTTGTTTAGGAGGAGTCTAACACTCCCCCTTTTCCCTATATATAGGCCTCCACTCCTCTCTCTATTCACACACAACAACACACCAGAAAATAGCTTTAAGCCGAGATTTTCTTTCTAGATTCGACTTTTTATTCTTCCTTTGTAGTGCGAGATCCTCCATGAGTTTCTCCAAATAGTCAAAGAATTCTTATTGAAGGGTCTTTCTTAAGTGAGCCTTCAGGATTATTTTCAGGTTGGTTTATGAGTGGTCAAGCAGCTACTCTCTACTACCAGGTTCTTCCTCCTTGAGGTTTTAGTCGATGAAGATTCATGTCGACCAATCGTAGAGGCTCTCCAAGTTTGGAAGCTCATGCTAATGAAGAGCTACCGAATTACTCAAATAGAACACCACTACCAAAGAGAGAGAAAGCACACATCAATAGGTAATGCTTCAATCTTTAGATGCTAGGTTTCTTTTATAAGCTTTATAAACCTAAAAGCATCTATGGAATGTTTTAACTTAGATTATATCAATCATGGCATGCATGGAAAATCTTTAGGTTATTTTTATGTTTTGAAATTCTGCCTTGCAACGAGTGCATGTTCAATTACTATCTTGATTAACCAACACATTACATCAAAGAGTACTTGGGAAAACTCTTCTATTAATAATGGGATTTCAAAATGTATCTCACATTTTGAGTTCTTCCCTTTGTGGTGCTAAGCTTTAGAGTTAGCAGTGGGTTTGTTGCTCTTAGAAGCAAATGTTGAGCTCTTACCCCTTTCATTCTCTATCGCCATCAAGTAAAGGTTGGCGGAATCTATAGTTTCTTGATTTATAAATGAAGACTCCTTGTAATCACTCCAGGTAGTAGCAAGTGCCTCATTTTTCTTTATATTTGTCCTTCATGGTCTTTGAATAGGATGATTGAATATGGCCTTTTTTGCCATAGCCAAAAATCTTAATGCCTTTTTTGTGCTCTTTTTGGGGTCCTTCCTGAGCTCCACGCTAGTGCTGAGTTTACTTGATTTTACTGGGAAACTTATTCTTGTTGAACTTTCCATCCTTCTTCATAAAGCGCTTAAATTGCCTCATCAAAAGTGCCCTTTTCACATACGAATCACTGCTGGTGGATTCGTCTAATGAGTTAGCTTTTAGGATAATGGCTTTTCCCTCTCTCTCCTTTCTTTTACTCTTCTTAGAGTGATCGAGATATTTCCTCAGGGGCATTTCCTACTATAAGCTCATCATAGCTAAAGGTCTTTAAATCATGAGCCTCCTCGATCATGCTTTTCTTGGCATCCCACTCTATGATAAGAGTGCAAAGAATCTTCTTCACTATATCTTCCTTGATGAACTCCTTGCCTAATATCTTAAGTTTATAAATGATATTAATGAATCTGATATTCATGGATTGAATACCCTTGCTAGTGCCCATCTCGAACATCTCAGAATCTCTTAACATGAGGTTATCTTTGACTCCTTGACCTTATTGGTCCCCTCATAGGTGATCTCCAGCTTCCTCTAGATATCTTGCTCTATCTTTCAGACTGAGACCCTTTTAAACTCTATAAGATCTAGCATACAATGTAAGTATTTGATTGCTTCCACATTCTCTTTAAGAAGCCTTAGGTCAGTGTCATCATAGTCTTCTACATCAACTGACACTCTTTCCCCATTCCTCACAATCATGGGAATTATGGGAAAAAGCTCTATAGTGAGCCATGCTTGCATGCTTTGTGACTGAATGAAGTTCTTCAAGGGGTTTTTCCAAAACGTGTAATGATTACCATCAAATAGTGGCGCCTTAGTATCAGATATTCCTTCTTTAAGGAAAACGGTCTGTCCTGAGCCAAAGTTAAAACTGTTATAAGTCATTTTGGATTTTTAACTCAAAGATGATGAGTCTATAAGCTGAGTACTTACTCTGATACCACTTGTTGATCTGAAAAAGCTTTATATTAACAACAGAGATGGGTGAAGGCTTTACTTTATTCTTTTTAAATTTTATAAAAATACTTTTTCAAGTTTAGTTTTAAGATGCATGCTGAGTGAAACGTGTTGGGTTAGGTCTAAAAACTATAAACTACTCAACTACGCTAGCACAATTTATCTTCCATCGCTGCTAAGTACTTTAATCAACTCGGATTGGTTTTTCAAGCAGAACTTGTACAACAAAGAGAATAATGAATGAGTTAAAATTTGATAAAAACAAGCGACAAATGTTAGAACTTTAACGCTTGAGATTTTATCTTGGTTCAGCCCCTAGCCTACCTCTAGTCCCCGAATTCCTTTTTGAGGTTTAATCCATTAGTGTTTTCCTTCATTCCTTAGGCGAAGAAGCCTTTATAACGGGTAGACTCAATTCCAGAAAGTACCTTCCTTTCTAACTACCACTCAAACCTAGTTTGGATACCCTTCCCAAACTGTCACTCAGATTTTCAAAAAGAAATTGCGAACTAAGGATTTCAATTTATAGAATACATTGAATCCTTTACAATGTAAAATCTTAAGTGATTTCTCTCTATTACAAATAGATTTGCAGATTAGTGTTTGCTTTTGATTACTTAATTTGGAGTTGTTGAATGCTTGGAATATTTGCACAGTATTTCAGCTCTTTAATAAATTCAAGGTGATTCACAAAGTTTGAATGTTTACTTCAGTCTTCTATTTATACTTGAAGCTCTTAGGAGTAGTCGTTGTAAACTTCTCATTTAGAATTTCTCTTCTCTTCCTTATTTTTCATATTTTCCCATTTGAAACAAATTCCAGGATGTTTAGAGAAAGAGATTTTGAATGTTAAGGGGTGAGATTAATTCGTTAATCCAAATGCATCAAAAACTCATTTTCTTGAAGCAATCTATTATGATAGAGAGGTGCATAAGATGCAATATAGAAACTTGTAATTCGTTAACTTGCTGATGTTGCAGAGTTGTGCAGAGACACTAAGAAATGAAACATGTCAGAGGATTCCTCTTGTCTTGCCTAAACTCAGCTTTTCTTACTCTAAGCCATTGCTTAATTAATCATAAGGTAAACTTAGTTGTTTTCTCTTAAACAAACTCAAGTAAACTCGATTAATTAGGAGTCTACTTAGTACTTAATAAATTTAACTATCCTAGAGAGTTTGTTAATTCCAAAAAATTTTTAGTTCTATGAAGTACTATTAACTTGGGTTCAATAGAAGGTTTTATATCTCAGGATGGCTCGAAGGTGGGTAAATTTCAAAGGTCTATTTACGGACTTAAGTAAGCATGAAGGAGTTAGAATATTAGGTTTGACAAGATTATCCAAGAAATTTGTTTTGTATAAAACGCTAATTATACTTGTGTATATAAGAAGTGATGGAGGTCCATCAACTCTTGCAATTCAGGATTCTTGTGATATGGGCATTTGCACTCTCTCGGAAGAAGAAGAAGATGATTCTGATCCTTATGATGAGTTCTACCTTGAATCCATACATAACATGAAGATCCAACTCCTTTTGAAGCCTTTTGGGCTATTTCA
>CATIWQ010285396.1:0-30515 GCA_949673415.1 Euphorbia schlechtendalii
GAATATCGAACAAACGAATATTGAAGAACGAAAACTTTTATTGATAAGTGATTTGCAAGTACACTTATATAACAATCGCTCGAGAATATAGAGAAATCTAGTGATCGAAACAAGGATTCGAATCACTTAAACATTTTCTCGCTAACACTTAAGAACGTAACGAATCTAACTATACACACACTAATCCACTTATGCACTTCTTGAATTTTTTCCTATGCATGAAATTGTTGAGGATTTGGAGCCCTATTTATAGAGTTTGAAGGGTTGCGTCTATCCAAATTAAGAGTCACATCCATTGGTGAAAGATTGCATCTCTTCAATGTGATTGGTTGAGAGGATTTGATTCAATCCACAATGGATAGGCACCTTTTCATGATTGGTTGACTCCTGATAAGTGTCTTTTCGTTGGTAGTTGATGGCAGTTGATCATGCTTATCTGGCGGTTGGTAGTTAAGAAGATAATACCAGAAAACCGTTCATGTCATGACCGCGATATGTGATTCGCGACCGTGAATCTTTGTTGGCAGATTTCTATTTCTGAAGTAAACAGGTCATGAACGCGAGGTATTTTCACGACCGTGAATTGAGTTTTCTTCAGAAATCTCCTTGTAACTTCACGATCTTCGACAGCTTCGATCCTAAGCCAAATCTTTAAGTTCCATGGATCTTTTTGCACCTTTTTCACTCTTTTTTCATAGAATTCCATTTTAGCTCATTTTACTCCCAAGATTTACCTAGTATCTGCATTTGCATAAAAAAACTACATACCACGTGAAATCTTTTATATGAAGTATAAAAATGACTAAAACTATAGTGTTTATTGTATAAAATTATAATGATAATAAGTGTAATTATACACTTATCATTAACCTCAAAACTACTCTTAAAATTAACTCCAACGCATATAACTTGATTAACATAAAAGACTTAGCATGAAATACGCATTATGACACATAGACAGATCATAAACTTCGAAATAGAAAGTATAAGTAGAAAGCAAAGCAAAGTTGTAAGGTATGCAAGTGAAAGTTAAAGTTGATCAAACCGTATCCACTCTTTAATGGGAGTCGTCAATTCCTGCGTCTGCTTTGAATTCGGTATTGGCCCGTACAGAACCTCCGCTAGGATGCTTCTTTGCGAATATCGAACAAACGAATATTGAAGAACGAAAAATTTTATTGATAAGTGATTTTCAAGTACACTTATACAACAATCGCTCGAGAATATAGAGAAATCTAGTGATCGAAACAAGGATTCGAATCACTTAAACATTTTCTTGCTAATATTTAAGAACGCAGCGAATCTATCTACACACACACACACTATAAGTGACTCTTTATTTGCACTCTAATTCTGCACACATCCAATGCTACGAAATTGTGATGGAATGGAGCCCTATTTATAGAGTTCAAAGGGTTGCATCTATCCAAATGAAGGGTTGTGTCCATTGGTGAAAGATTGCATCACTTCATCATCATTGGTTGAGAAGCTTTGATATAATCCATAATGAATAAGCACCTTTTCATGATTGGTTGACTCCTGATAGGCGTCTGTTAGTTGGTAGTTTATGGCGGTTGATCACGCTTATCTGGCGGTTGTTGGTTAAGAAGATAAAACCAGAAAACCGTCTAAGTCACGACAGCGATACACATGTCGCGATCGTGAATCTTTGATTGGCAAACTTCTATTTCTAAAGTAAACAAGTCGCAATCGAGAATAATTGTCGCGACCGTGAATTGAGTTTTACTCAGAAATCTTCTTGTAATTTCACCAATCTTTGACAACTTCGATCCGAAGCCAAATCTTTAAGTTCCACGCATCTTTTTGCACATTTTTCACTCTTTTTTCATAGAATTCCACTTTAGATCATTTTACTCCCAAGATTTAACTAGTATCTGTATTTGCATCAAAAGCAACTACATACCACGTGAAATCTTTTATATGAAGTATAAAAATGACTAAAACTATAGAGTTTAATGTGTGAAATTAATGTGATAATAAGTGTAAGTATACACTTATCAATAACTTTACCAAAACGAGATGCTAACTCTCTCACAAATGGCTCACTCATCAAAGTCGGGGGAATATCCACAAGATCGAGATACATAATGCTCTCACTAAGATAAAACTCAGCCGAAAGGGCTCTAATCTCAAGGAAAATATGTTGCATGACCCTCCAATCTCCTCTCAAGAATGCCACTTTGCCTCAACCGAAGTGAAGGAAAGGATAACATAATCTCCCCCCGCCGGAGCCATGAACTCAACCGAGAAACCTCTCACTAACTAACTCGAGCACATTCTGGATATGAGAAATGTTTGTAATCCTCGTAACACAAGCCCGTGCCTTCCACTATGAAACTTCAACTGGAAGCTCCACCTTAGGCATCGCACCTCCTGAACCCTGGCACAACACACTGAACTGACGGGCCTGATTTCGGCCTTGAATTCGAAGACCTCGCATTCTCCACCACCTTCGCATATGAACGATCATCCCTCGGACAGTCACGAAAAACCTTTTCAACCGCGGGTCTACCTGCCAGCCTCACCTCAACTCTATGATCCTTCGAATGGTTAGAATGTGGCATAGAGAACCTTGCTTGGTATGCCTTCAAATGGACCGTACCAATAACCACACTATGTAACCTATATAGTGCCTCATGAATCGGAATTGCACTATCAACATGAATGAATCCAAAATTAAGATTCCCCATGTTTCTCTTCCAAGCCACATAAACATGGCCAAAGACCCCAAAATTGGCGAAGATCCTCCTCAAAATAGCCGCATCATACGAGTTGTTGAAATTTTCAAAGTAAATTTTGAAGTGGTTTTGGTTATGGTTTGTGAGGGTCGGGGTAGGGTTAAGGGTCGAATAGGGTTGGTATGAATGGGGCTGGTTGCGGGGATGGAAGGGCTGGGGATGGCGGTGGTTGGAGAAGGGAAAGCGTTTCGTTTCGGGTGGGTAGAAGGGTTGGCAGAGGCTGTTAGTGGTGAGGGGAATCGGGATCGCCATTTTGGCTTTTCAGTTAGCCATCGCAATTTGGTTTTGTATATTTCAAATAATTTGTTGCATATGAAACTGAGAAACACTTACCTCTGCTTCTGTCTTCCTCCACTTACGTCTGCTTCTGCCTTTCCTTTTGCAAAAGAATATCAATGAGAAGTTGCTAGTTGTGGCCGAGGCTAGCGGTGCTGGCGGCCGGTGGTTTAATTTGGTATTTTGTCTTCTTGTCAATTGAAACGTCGCTTCATTCTTTACGTCTAATTATTGCTCAACATGTTATTTCCCTTTTCTCATAACTTAACATTTAACAATCAACATCAACTGGCGGGTACAATCAATCCGGGTACAATTTATTGGGAGGGAGCCGTCTCTTTCATCAAATGAAAGCTATTGACACGAGCTAGATCATGGAGACATTTTTCCATGACATGTGTCTGTTCTTTCGGAAAGGAATAACAAGTACTTCCCCTAACCTTTTGGTTGGGGGTTTTGTTGGTTTTATCATAATGCTTATTATAAGCATCTGATTCTTTTTCTGTTTTCGTTTTTGTGTTTTTTTCTTTATATTATAAAATATTCAAGTCTGATTTTCTGGCCATAAATTTATTATAAAAAAATGAGATGAAATATAGTAGATTTGTACTAAAAATATAGAATACAATAAACTATTTTTATTGAAAACTTCATATCATTATTGCATTTCTAATATTTCCATGAATATATTCCTTGCAAACTCTTATGTCAAATATCATATTTTTATGTAGTTTCTGTATAAAAAACAAAAAATATTTACTGTGACAGTTAGAGGAAACTAAATTATATCAGTATTAAAAATAAGTGAAATGTAAGAAGATTCTAAATTATGTTATAAATGAAAAAAGAATTCATCTTTTGTGTGTATTCATTGCCCTAAATTCTCTATGAGAAAAAGCCAAATTCATTACTGTTTTACAATTTCTTTTCGTACAATAATTTGAAATTCGCCAGATAAATGATTTCCAATACAAAAATTGACATATCAACATCTCAAATATACAAACTCATAATGCTTAAATGCATTGATAAATCAGATTCGTAGGATTGTATGGATATGATGGTTAAATTTATCAGATTTCAGAAAAATTGTTCAAACTCAATCGAACCCGAAACAAAGACTTAGAACATTGATTGAGATATAGAAAAATTATTATTATAGTAATTATCCTTTGTTTGTAATTCAGTTGTTTAATAGTACAAATGGATAAAAGTTATTTTATAAAATAATGGAAGTTATATTGTTTATTTTAGTAAATTGTATACAACGACCACTTGTCCATGTTCCACACGGGCGAAGAATATGTAACCAAAATTGGATAATTAGAGTTCCTTTCGATATATGATGGCACACTAGAAAGTTTATTGGCAAGCTAGAATTTTTTGACAAATATTGAATAAAAAAAACCAAGTACTCGACGCGTAACCATTTGCCATTCCTCATGAGTTTTCTCAATAGGTGAATTATGATAAAATACAAGTATTGGCGAGTTTGCTAAGTTATCTGCATTCCTATAGCATGGCACACATTACAAAGAGGCGAAATGTTCTCATACTCGAGAGAAATCCGCACTTGTCGTTGAACACATTAGGTGGACACCAATGAAAAGGGCAGTAAAAGAAACGAAAAATTCATACTAGTCTATCAGTTTCGTGAAAATTTTATGCAAAATATGATAGTTGGAAACCACGGGAAAATCGGCAAGTGACTAGCATCCATATGCACAATAGTTGATTAATATTGTCCTTGATTGCAATCATTACTGGAAGCAAACTTCCACAGTTGCATTGTTTTCATAGTTAGAATGATTTAAAGAGCAAAGAACAAGTATTAAAAGGTCTATGCTCTATGATTTAAGCAACCAGATATTGGATGTTCCATTCTAAGTTAATGACATACTGAAAGTCACCTCATACATAAAATAGTATGAAAGCAAGAAAGAAGATGCAGAAACTATAAGAAAGGATATAGACTGTAGTTGAAATATAGAAAAGAAACAAGATGCCAAGAACAATGTAACACTATGGATCCCAACTAGTGGCAGCAAATTGATATTGTAGTTGAGTGGTAGGCAAAACCTGAAGGTTGTGTGTTCGAATCTCACCAACTGTGAAAATTTAAAATAAATAATTTCTACTTGTTGATCTTAATTGAAATTACATTTTTCTAAACTATCCAGTTAAATAATTAGAGCTAGAACGAACATCTAACAGTAAACAACACAAACAAATATATTTGACCAACCTGAATCATAATATACGAGCTTAGATTGGGAGGCAGCAACAACAAACTTGTGAAGAGGTTTAGTATCACTAGTTCTTTGCACAAGATCACCCGGACTCTATCCTTCAATTTTTTATAACTTTTTACGCCTATTTGTTTCAAAAAAACATGCAAATTATTTTTGGGTAAAAAAGCAAAAATCAATTCTTCCATTTGAGACCATGACAAAATTTTCAGGCTTTGTAGTGTCGGTTAGATGAAAGAAAATATAAAAAAGTTGGAAAATAAATGTGTTGATTAGTGTTCGTTATAATGATGGCTTGGTAGTTGAGAAATTGGACTTGTCGTCTTCTCAAAATTTCTTTTCTGAATTGAATTCAGAGTTCAGTGAACATCAAATTTCCGGAATTTGAAAACATCTTAGATGAGATTTTCGTGCTCAAATTGAAATCTTCTACATGAATGATGCCTCTGTTTTGTCCTTTAGCCTTCGATTCACAGTTACCTTGTGTAGACAATCTTCTAAGCCCTAAAATGTCACTTGTAGCGGTGTGATTCAAGTTTGGGTGGGCCTCAAATTGCTCATCCAATTCTGCTCAAGAAGTGATCAAGCCCATTTGAAGCTCGTTCTTGCTGCTGATTCAATTCTTCTCTTCTGCAAGCTTCCTCTCTGCCACTTGTATATCTTGATTGAACTTGAATGGTCATGATCTTTTGAGGATAGGGAACAGCCTCATCCTTCATATAAAAGGGCCTTTCTTCTTCTCTCTCTTTAGTTGGACAGGTTTTGGGTTATTTCTGTAGAGAGAGTGATTTTCAGGATTTTTCTCTGGGATTCTTCATCTCTTCTTCTTCTTAGCTTCAAATATGTTGTATTTCTGGGAAAAGATTACAAATTGTAATCTTTGAGTGATCTTTGTATAATTCCCCGTTTGATTAAGCTCCTAAGATTGTGAGTTTAGGGTTTACAATATTGTAAACTATAGAGAGAGAACGTTTAGATCGATTGATTAGGGTTTGATGCTGAGCTGTAACTGAGATTCTTGGAGATCAATAAAGCTACTGCCGAAGGCCTTCCCCCGTGGACTAGTCTGGCCGTAAAACCCCAAGAAACCACGTTAAAATTTGTGTTTGCTTGATGCATGTTTATATTTTGTTTTTCTTTTGTTGTTAAACTTGATGATAACAGATAAATAGTATGACATGGGGTCCACTCGAAACAAGGCCATGTCCCCTATTACAAGACAAGACACAACCACTCTACTCCCCTAGGTAATGATGACATATGCCTAGTTTGGGACCACCACCACTCGTTTAGGCATATAAGGATAAACCCACCCTCCCCTAAGGCTTTGTTTGGATGGAGGTATTTGATGGGATTGGAAAAGAATGAATCCTGAATATGGTGTTTGGGATGAAAGATTTGGAAATTTGTGAGGAATTCCACTGAAAAACAATTTCACCTGTTTCCCTCCAAATGTCCAATTTTTGTTCCCACCAATTTGGTGGAATTAGGGTTGACTATATTTTGAGTTTCAATATTGTCCTTTATTATTTTTCCAATATACCATATATATCCTATTCTAATATAAATACAGCGCTAGCTCTTCCTCCATTTTTATGGAACAAATACCCAGTTGCTTCCTTCAACTTCTCTGAGAACTATGGCTGAATTTTGTTGTTTTAAGGTTGATTCAACACTCAATTAAGGTATTATTTCAATCACTTTGATTTTGTTAATTAATAGCAAATCTATAGAGTTAATTTATGAAATTTCATGTTACAGGACATAATATCTTGTACCCATTCTTCATACTTTGAAACACTTGATTTTCTACTCTCAAGTATCCTTTTGTGCTTATAATTTGCTTTTAAAACTAATTTCTCAATTAAGAATTTGTGAATGAGGTATGTTGCCTGAAACCCTAAATTTTCATCCATTTCATTTGTTTCTAAAATTCTCAAGTATTTTTTTTTACTTTAACGAGGTAGCTCTGTTTATCATCAACATGTATATGCTATATTTTTTGCTCATATTCAATATATTAATAGTTGTATATGTTGAAATTTGCACATGCATATATCTTGATAATGATTCAAATTTATGAGTAGAAAAGGTTTACTTGATTACTTCCTCAATTAATTTGATGCATAGATGTCAAAAAAAATGTCTATTCGATTATGAGAATATATATCTAACATTTGTAGCTGAGTTTTACATTATTAGAGCTTCTTTGAGGAAAATTGGAATAATGGGGCACAAAAGAAGATGAATGAAGTTGATGATATTGTGTTTATGTGGAATAGTGTGGTCCAAATTCTTGTAGAATAATATTCTAAAAATACTTAAAAAGAGGACTTAAGTAATTTTAGGAAGCATTTATGACAAACATGGTGTAGAATTATATAGTGAGACTAATTGTTGTTATTTTACAATATTATAAAGATAGCATATATTACTGTTTCTTTAACTCGTACATTGTTTTCAATGATGCAAATACTTCTCTTTATTTCATATTAATTCATTTTGATTTGATGATTCTTAATTAATTTAGATGGATGATGATGAACTTAATATGGTGAGATTGCAACGACAACATCATTTAGCAGTGATTCAACTTGTGTGTGCTATGATTATTTGGTTTGAAGAGCATGAACTTTTTCACGAAAGTCCAATGCCACGTGAATTAAGGCTAGAGGGGGAAAGAGTATGAGATGAGTTAATGCACTTTTTAGACTCGAGTAATCTTTATCAAAGCGTTATAAGTATGAGCCCTCTTGCTTTTAGACAATTGTGTGATGCATTAGTTAAACAAGTTGGTCTTAGACCTACGTTACGAGTGACTGTTGAAGAACAAGTAGCAAAATCACTTTGGTTTTTAGGACATGGTGTTTCTAATCGTGAAATATCTTTCTTCTTTCGTCGTTCCTGTGAGACAGTGAGTCGACATTTTCACAATGTTTTAGATGCGATAATTGCATTAGGAGGGGTTTTCATGAAACAACCTGATGGCTCAGAAATTCCACTTGAAATTTCTAGCACTAAAAGATTTTATCCCTACTAAGGTGATAAGCTTTTGTGTTATTTGAAGTTCCATAACATGTGCACATACTTAATTGTTAGTAAATAGAGATCTTAACAATGTCAGGATTGTGTCGGTGCAATTGATGGGATACATGTTCCGGTTAAAGTTTCTAATGAAGATGCTCCTCAATATCGTGGGAGGAAGGAACACCCAACACAATGTATTGGCTGCAGGCACATTTGACTTAAAGTTTACATATGTATTAGTTGGTTGGGAAGGAACCTCACCTAATTCAAGAATTTTGAAAAAATGCTTTAAAAAACCAAGTTCCTCCTTTAAAAATTCCTGAAGGTATATTTAGGACAAATCCTTAATTTTAGTATAAACATATACCTCATATAGTAACAATTTTTCATTTATTTTTAGGAAAATATTACCTTGTAGATGCTGGATTCATGTTGAGACGTGGTTTGATTACACCTTATAGGGGAGAAAGATATCACTTGAAAGAGTTTTCTGAAAATCCTCCACGAAGTCCTCGTGAATTATTCAATAATCATCATTCATCATTGTAGAACGCAATTGAGAGGACGTTTAGCATGGTAAAACAGAGATTTCCAATAATAGGAAGTACAACTGAGCCACATTGTAGCATTGTGACGCAAAATCAAATCATTCTTGCTTGTTGTATTTTGCATAACTATTTGATAGGTGTAGATCCAGGTGAATCAATACTAGAAGAAGTTGAGAGGGAACTTAGAAATCGCAATGTTACATCCGAAGAAAATGATGATGAAAATGTCGATGAAAGTAGAGAAGGAGAATTGTTGAGGGATTCCATTGCTGCTTCTATGTGGCTTGATTATATATCTTGATTTTGGTTTGCTAGTTTATTATGTTATGTATGTTTACTGATGTTATAAATACTAATGTTATATGTTTATTGTCTTGATTATATATCTTGGCTTGGTTTTCTAGTTTTAATTTTGTTATGTTATGTATATGTCTGTTGATGTTATAATTACTAATGTTATATGTCTCAGTCTCAATGTTATACATTTTAAGAATTTACATATATAATGGTTTTCAATTGTCTAATAATAGATTTATTTGATGTTTTCATTGTATATAGTTAACAATATGGGGAAAAGAAAATTAACTGCAAGTTCAGAAGGAAAATTGACATGTAATACTACACTTACATGGACACCAGTCATGGATGAGGCTCTTATTGATGCATTTTTGCATCAACATAATATTGGCAATCGAATTGGAGGTACCTTTACAACTCATGCACTTGACAATATTTTAAGAGAGTTGAAAGAAAAGTTTCCTGAAAAGCCAATTGATAAGGAAAAGATTCAAAATCGGATGAAAATCGTGAAAAAAAATTTCTGCAAATGCTATGATGTTTTCAAAAGAGGGTTGAGCGGCTTTGCAATTAACCCACATACAGATACATGGGATGCCGAACCTGAAATGTGCACTGAACTTATTAAGGTTCATCTTATTATTCAATCTTCTTTAAGTCTTGTTTATATGATTGTGTTTTAGGATATTAGTTTTACTCAAGTGACAGATTATTTTATTTTAGTGCCCAACTCTTGCTAATTTATATATTTGATTTCATGCCTCTCTTTTTTGTTTCATCTGAAATGAGTTTTATTTTACATCCATTAATAGACTTGTTTTTCTTAGTTTAATCTTACATATATTTAGATTTAATTTTGGCAGGTTTATATTGTACATTCAATAATTAATATGAAATATTTCTTGTGTAGCATAACCTAGAGGCTGAAGAATGGAGAACTAACCCTTTGAAACATTATGATAAATTGGCTCAAATGTATGGACCGGATAGGGCTACTAGAAATGATTCCTTAAATGTATTAGTAAGTAGCACAAAGAAAAAAAGTGACATGGAAAAGGAATCCATTGGCCCAATTGAAACAATTGATGACATTGATTTAATGGTTTCTCAAAACCATATTAATTTAGAGAATGTGGCTGAAAATGCGAGTCAGGATGAAAGTGAGTTTGTTTCACCTAAAAGTACTACTCCTCTTGCACAATCTGCGGATTTGTTCTCACATAAGGCTAAGAAAGGTAAGAAATTTGTTAGTCAAGAAAGTGTTACAAGTTGGTCTCAAGCTTTTGATGTCATTGCTAATGCTATCAAAGATTCTACCAAAGAGATGGCAAATGCCATATTATCTAAGAATATGAGTCCAAATTATGACATATTGGGTTTACTTGAAGAAATAGAAGTTGAGGAAGACATTATAGATGATGCTTATGTTTTTCTTTCTACAAATCCATCTATTCTTGAGTCTTTAGTTAAGTGCGAGTAGATCGTCAAAAAGGTGTCTTGATGAAGTTCATGAATCATGCATCAAATTAGGAGGAAGTGAAACTTTTGCGCATGTAAATTCTTTTTGGGTTCACCAAGTTAGTTGTGAAGGTGCACATGGTAATTTTTTATTTTTGATGCTAACTAGTCTCTTTTTTGTATTCACACTATAAATAGTGAATAGGGTGACATTTGGATCAAATACATATGTGCCCCAGGTCATTGTCATGACTTATTTTGAAAGTATTTAGATATGAAAAATTAGAATGGTTGTAATAATAAATTAATTTTAAAAAGTATCGACTAAGAATAGTATTCTTCTTCCTCTCTAGATCTAATCTTCAAATGAAGCTATGATGTTCGATCTGTAGAAGAGATCGAGTCCTTCTTTTTCTTCCAATCGGTATCTATTTTGGCTGCTCTCTCAATTGTGAAGTTGTATTTCTTGTTACTACGACTCCACCTCCTACAATGTTCCTCTTTTCTTCTGTTCAACAAAATATGGGAAGAAATCATTTTCCCCACTCTCTCTAAACCAGAAAACCATATATATGTGAAAGCCATACTTTCAATCAAGATCCTTCTTTTCTTCAATGGCTTAAGATCAGGTGTCTTTGCTTATTTTCAATCAAGATCCTTCTCTTACTTTCCTTTTTCAGATCAGTTTTTTGGTGATTTAAATCAATTACTTCATTTATTGGAAATTTGTCTATTCTTACTTGTACTAGATATACCTTCACTACACAGATCTCTTTTTATCCCTAGGGCTTAGCGTCACCTGGGTTTCTCTCTTTCTCTAGGGTTCTACCGCTAGGGGTTGGTTTTTTTCTCTGACTATTAATCATTATTTTCTTGATTAATCTATTTGCTTTTGTCCCTCTATGTATTTATCATGGATTCAGATGATTCAGAGAATAGAATAGCAAATATATCATTGAACAATGATGATGATTGGGAGGAGAATGAAGGTTTTATATGTGATATTGAGGATGATGATGTCACGGTAAAGGACAATGGCCTTTTCCTACTTGTGAAGGTCATTACTAATGGTTCAGTTAAGACTAATGTCTTTAGGAATGTGATGAAGGGCGTATGGTGATTGGTTAAGGGGATCGATATTAAAGAAATTGAGACTGGCTTGTTTTGTATTCAGGTCTTCCATGAGCTAGATGCTGAGAGATTACTTCAGTTTGGTCCATGGTCTTTTGAGCAAAAACTGATAATTATAAAGCCCATATCCTTGGGAGTCCAGCCATTGTTGATACCCATGTGGAAAACTGATTTGTGGGTTCGGATTTTTTATTTACAAGCATGTTTTTGGACGTTGAAGATGGCTAATAATATAGGTGATTTTATTGGGAAGTTTGTGCGAGTGGATGACAAAGCTTTTGATCGGAGTTGGAAAGCTTTCCTTCAAATTCGAGTTACAATAGACATACGAAAACCTTTGAAGTGCTAATGGAGACTGAAGAAACCAGGAGGTGCATAGAATATAATATCATTTCAGTTTGAGAGATTGCCAAACTCTTGTTTCTTTTGTGGGATTATTGGCCACTTAGATAAATTTTGTGAGAAAAATTTTGATGCACCACTAAATTATCGTAAGCTAAAGTTTGATTCATCTCTTTGGGCAAATTTAAATCTGACTAAGCCTAATATGTCATCTACGTAGAGAAAGAATAAACCAAACCAAGAGAGAATACCATCTAGGCTGAGAGAGGACGCTAAGGAGAGAATGAATGTGGATGGAGTCTAAGATATAGGTGGAAGTTCTATTCTTATTCATCAGAATAGTGTGGTAGAGGAAAGGGTGTCCAATACTAGGACACTAGCTATCTCTAGAATCCGACGAAGTGTTAATGAACGACTGGTTGCTAATCCTAATGGTGTCTACTCTTTTATGACACTATTATAATCAGTAGAATCAGAAATCAATGTTTCTATGGATGAAATGGAGTGCAATGTAGAATTGAAGAGAAAGAGGATGAACAGGTTTCACGATCAAACTTTTTTTATTTCTAATTCTGAAGGGATTTCAAGCAGCTCTTTTTTATCTTTGGAGGAGGGTTCTGTCGAGGTACATACCTGTCGTTAGCCATGAGTCTACTAGGATGGAATTTTTGTGGTTTAGGGTCACCGGCAACAATTCCTGAGCTTCAAAGACTTGTGACCAGGTTACATTCTAGTTTGATTTTTTTTTTATCTGAAATTAGATGTTCTCAAAAGAAGATAGAAGATTTATGTGCTATGTTGGGGTTTGTACGCTCTTTTTCGGTTCATGATAGTGGTACGGTTGGGGGTATTGCTATTATGTGTGATTCGAAGGTGAAGGTTCAGCTCATTAGCTATAGTATGAACCATATTGATGTGGCTATTGAGATGGGTAAACAAGGCTGGCGGTTTTCTGGATTTTATGGTCACCCTCAATGACATCTTCGCCATTAGTCTTGGTCTCTCCTTCTCCAATTAGCCTTAGCTAGGGACCTCCCATGGGTGGTGATGGGGGATTTTAATGAAGTTTTGAGTGCTGATGAGAAGTGGGGTGGGACGGCTCAATCTGCAAGTTCTATTTCCAGCTTCCAAAATGCTTTAATTGATTGTGGTTTATCTGATATGGGTTTCCGGGGATTCCCATTTACTTGGCATCATAGCCGAGATGGTATTGTGGTTTTGCGTGAAAGGTTAAACTGTGGGGTTACGAATGATGAATGGTATATTCAGTTTCCTAGCTATGAGATGCAACATGTTAGTATGGCGTCAAGTGATCATGATTGTCTTCTCCTCCGTTTATTCCAGATGGCTCGTGTAAATCTGAATATGTTTCACTTTCAGAATGATTGGAGCTCGTATGTGGATTGTAGAGGGATGGTTGAAGATTGTTGGCGTTCGGTGCCACTAGTAACGTCACAAACAAGTTTCAGTTGATGACTACAGCCCTTAGAGAGTGGAGTGAGGGATATAAAGAGCAGTACCAGATGCAAATCGCTGATTGTAAGAAGGTAATTAAAGAGAATAAGTGTCGATTTGATGAGACATCCTCTAGACGCTATATTGAGGCTCGGGGCAAGTTGAATAACTTGTACAAGGATAGCGAAAAAGCAGCTAGGCAGAGATCTAAGGTGAGATGGTTAAATTGTGGAGATAGCAACACACGCTTTTTCCATAATTTCACCTCCTCGCGAAAACGAGAGAATCACATTGAGTTTCTTATTGATGATTTAGGTAGGTAGCTTGCTTGGGATTAAGGATTACAAGAGCATATTATTGATTTTTATGAGACTCTCTATGCTAGTGCGGGTGATTTGGACCTTCAGTTTGTTAAGCACATTGATTCGCTGGTCTCTATACAACAAAACGAGGATCTTTGTCACCCTTTTTCTAAAGATGAGATAAAAGTTGCAGTCTTTTTTATGCATCTTGACAAGTCACACGGTCCAAACGGCTTCAATCCAGGTTTCTACCAAACTTTTTGGCATGTTATTGGTGATGATGTTTGTGAGTTTATTATTGCAATATTTCATGATGGTGTTTTACCTGTTGATTTGTGTAAAATGAATATTGTACTCATTCCTAAGTCTAAGAACCCGTCTAAGCACTCGGAGTATAGACCCATTCCTTTGTGTAATGTTCTCTATCGTATCATCTCCAAAATGTTAGCTAATAGGCTTAAATGTATTCTACATGAACTTGTTTCTGAGAATCAGAGTGCGTTTGTACTAGGTAGGTTAATAACTGATAATATGATGATTGCTTATGAAGTGGGTCATGCCTTGCATAGGAAGAAAAAAGGGAATGGTGGTGTGATTTCTTTAAAGATTGATATGGCTAAAGCTTATAATCGTATTGAGTGGAATTATGTTAATACCGTGCTTTCTCATATGGGCTTTTCAGAAAAGTGGGTGTCGTGGATGTTCATTTGTATATCATCTGTTCAGTACTCTTTTTAGTCTAGTGGTCGGGAATTCGGCTATATTCGACCAGCTAGAGGCCTTCGTCAGAGAGACCCCATTTCCCCCGACCTTTTTATTCTATGTGCTAGGGGTTATCTGCTGGCCTTAGTAGACTTGAGAGGGAAGCTATGATTCATGGTTGTAGAGTTGCACCTAGAGGAATGCCTGTTTCTCACTTATATTTTGCTGATGATAACTACTTGTTCTTTCAATCCACTTTCAGGGAATGTAGTGCTATTAAGAAGTGCTTATTGGATTATGAGAAAGCCTCTGGTCAGAAAATAAATTTTTCGAAATCTTCAATTTCGTTCAGTGAGAATTTAGATGTTTATAGCAAGCAGCTGTTTTGTGACTTCTTTAGGGTTTCGGAGTCCAATGCAGATTCGATGTATCTGGACATACCCATGTCGGTGGGGAGAATTAAAATTGCTTCCTTGGGGTATATTCATGATAAAATTTGGAAGCGAATTAATTCGTGGCATTCGAAATTTTTAAGTTGGGGTGGGAGGGAAGTGTTGATTAAATCTGTGCTTCAATCTATTCCGTCTTATTTAATGTCCTTATTTCGTCTCCCGTCTTCCCTTTGTGATTCAATTCATAAAATGCTCAACTCCTTTTGGTGGGCATCTAACAATGGTAATAGAAGGGGTATTCATTGGCGAAGATGGGAGTTCTTATGCTTACCAAAATGTGTAGGAGGTACGGGCTTCAGAACTTTGAGTGACTTTAATTTGGCTTTTTTTTGTAAGCAACTTTGTCATTTTTTGTTATACCCGAATAGCTTGGTTTGTCAGATTTTTAAAGCAAGATACTTTAAGAATGGCAACGTACTCTTGGCTTCTCTTTCGAGTTCTCCTAGTTTTATTTGGTGTAGTATCTTTTCAACTATGCCAATGTTTCGAACACTATTTGTTGGAGAGTGGGAAATGGGGAATCGATTAAGATCTCAAAAGATGCATGGGTGAAATTTGGGGATAGAGTAATTCTCAATGGTAGAGAGGATAAATGTTTGGATAATATTTTTGTGAGTGCTTTTATTCGGGAAGGTTCTTGGGACGTTGGGAAAGTACACTAGTTCTCTAATGTTTTTGAAGCAAATTGTATTTTCAATACTCCTTTGCCATCTTCCACTTGTGTCGATTCACCTTCTTGGCCATTTGAAGCCAATGGTATTTTTACGGTTAAAAGTGCTTATCGTGATCTTTCTAATGTGAGGAATGAATCTATTAATGGGTTAGAATTCAAGTGGAATAGACTTTGGAAAATTCACATTCCCCCAAAGATGAGAATTTTTAGTTGGAGGTTGGTTCAAGATGTTCTCCCGGTTCATACCAATTTATTGTATTGTAGCGTAGTGAATAACGCTACTTGCCTGGTTTGTTTTTTAGAAGAGGAGTCCGCTTCGCACCTTTTCTTTAATTGTTCTTATGCTAGGAGGGTTTGGAGTCTCTATGACAGCAATATTAGGCTCCCACCAGTTGTCTCTTTGCTTGATTGGCTGGATGTGTGTTTTAGTTCCAATTCTGAAAATTTTATTCATTATATTTGCTTCTTGTTGTGGGCTATATGGCAAGCTAGAAACAAGTTGGTTTTTCAGAATATTCATTCTCAACCCCGCTCTGTTGTCAGGTGTGTGGCTGCTATAGCGGGGCTTGATAATTCGGTTCAATAGGGGTTACCTATTCTCGATGACCATGCTGCAGGTGCAAATTATAGTGGTGGGGCTGGTGTTCACATCCAACCAGTTGACGGGGGCTGGTTTGGTTGCTATCTCGTAATCTAGTTCCTCTGGATTTATGGGAGGCTCCTCATGTACCTTTTGTTAAATGCAATTGTGATGCTGCCATTTTTTAGGGAGGTGGCTCAGTTTGTTATGGTCTCGTTGTGTGAAACTCAGGAGGTACCTTCTTTTGTGCAAAGTAGGGATCCCTTTCTCCGAATAGCTCCATTCTTGAAGCTGAGGCGTTAAGCATTCGAGAAGCTTTATCATGGTTAAAGGAGAAAAACTTCTCTCATGTGATCATTGAAATAGACAACAAGATCTTGTTTGACGCTCTGATTTCCCGAGAGGTTGGGCTCTCTTATTGTGCAGTTTTTATTCAAGATTGTAACTCTTTATCTAGTCATTTTATTTCTTGCAATTTAAGTTGGGTTAAGCGAGATACGAACATTATAGCCCATACTTTGGCAAGATCAGTTTATTTTGATGAGGCAAAGGGGAGTTGGAACGATAACCCTCCTATTTGTGTTGCTCATCTCCTCTAGTCTTAATGCAATCCTCTTCTTCAAAAAAAAAAAAGAATGGTTGTAATAGATGGAGGAAATGGGTATAGAACCAAACCATGTTCTTTTTGTAATTTTTATTATATAAAAAGTGAAATATTTAATGGTTATGTGAGGTTTTGTAATTTTCAGCTAGTATTTTCATCATTCATTTTAGCCTAATCATCGATTGAACATTTGGATTTTTAATGCATTTTTTCTTGAATTTTTCGTAGAAATAAGAGCAAAATTGAGTTAGATATTCTGTGAGTATTTTGGGAAGTTATGTCTGAGCAAGTGAAAACTATTAAAAGAGTGTATGTTGAAACAAGGTCATTTTCTAACATTGAACCTGAACAAATATATGTCTGGTTTCAAAATCACATTATATGCTACTGCTGTTTTCAAAATTGAACTTCATTATTTGATATCCTTTTTTGGGTTTATGAATTGTTGTCATGTGAGAAAGTTTAATCATTTTTATTATGTGACATGTGTTTCATTTCATAAATTTTTAATTTTGTTTCTTTAATACTTAATGTAAAAAATTTAAGCATCCACGAATGTCCAAATTAGATTATAAGTTAACACTAATCATGAGCTTAAACAAATGAATCTTGTAAAGAAAACAAACAGTAAAAGTTAATAGAATAATTTACTTACAACTATATGTTATAAAATATACATTTTCCTTTCAAAACCCATCCATTCATTTCAAACATAATATTTTAAAAAAAAATATTCCACTCCCTTTAAATACCATACTTTCTTTTCCATTCCACTCCTATCCTTTCCTTTAAAATTCCACTCTACTTTGCTCCCAAACAAAGCCTAAGGTAACTCAAGAACTCTAAACTCTCTTAGTAAAGAGGTTCTCATTCTCCTCCATCTTAAGAACTGACTTAAGCATCGGAGGGGCTTCGTCAGAATCCCAGCCAAGAATTGTTTTGTAGGTACACGACGGGAATCTCAAAGGAACACGAGGGATCTCGAAGAATCCGAAGGATCCCATGAAGAGCAAAGTCTGATCAAGATGTCTTTTTGGCATCAATTTGGTGCAGTGAGCTTGGAACACCCAACTTCAGATCTACGTCCTTGATGCAATCTACAACTTAAATCTCCACCTCTCAAGGAACCCCTTTTGAACAAAAGTCATATATGGTGATTCAAGAGACAAGAAATAGCGGTAAATGGGTTTCAAGCCCAGATCTGTCTTTCCCAGTTCATTTGAGTGATAAAAGGCATATTCAAACTATGCCAGCACAAGTATTCGGGGATTAATTAAGTTAGTGAGATGAAAAGAAAAAAAGAAAAAGAAAGAGGAAAGAGGTGCAGGGGATGCCATTTTCTTTTGCGTCAATCGGTCCGCCGCATAGGTGATAACATCCCCTCCAACACCGGCGTCAACATCCTCGTCACCTCCATAAAATTGGCCTCTGCAAAACCTAGCTGCTCAACAACTCCTCTTTCATTTTAATAATTCCCATTCAATTGAAACTGCACACCAGTTCCAACCTAACAACTTGTGCTTGATTAACCATATGTTTCGCGATGATCTGTTAATTGCTCAAATTATTCTATACATTTTTTGTGATTGGTCTTGACATATAGTCTCATACAAAGCATGTTGATCTCATATTAGGAATTATACCCATGCCTTACACTTAGGGGTTACCATACCAACTCGTTATAATCTCCATCAGTTTTCCTTTTTGTTTTACTATAAGCAAAGCACAAAGCATCAGACCTTGGAAATAATCATCCCCCTTTCTTGATTCTTTGGACTCTGATACGGAACCTTGTGAGTGTGACCCTCATGGTGATTATTGAGAATCTCCTACTTCTCTACATTCAGTCCCTTGTTTGATGAATTTTCCTATTAAACTACACAAGAACTGTTGAGCCAGATGCCTGCAACTCAATTAATGGTATTGGAGATTTTATTAATGATGATTATACAAACTTAATTAGTCCTTTAGACACACCATTGAGCACTCCATTGTTCTCACTTTGCTACTGACACTCGCTTTCAACGCCACTCACATTGTTAGAAACTTGCTCTTTCAATTTGTTACACTTTCCCATCTGCTTTTCTGATAAAGGATATATATTTGTATCATTATTTTCTTTGATATAATAATGCTATTACTTTGAATTGGAAGAGAATATAACCAAGATTACATAGATGCAAATTTACCTCAAAAAGCATTTTTGTGATCTTGCTTATACATGAATTTCGTATATGGTTATCGTGAAAAAGTTTAGCTCAAGAAGGTTAGATCCAATTCGAATCTAGTTATGTGGTGAATTTATGCTCGGGTGCCGACTGTGGCAATCAATTATTATCTGATTACATGGGGATGCTAATGCTGGAAGTTTACATTTTTTTGTGTCTTGTAATTTATACTCATGCCTAATTCATACTGTTGAAGATGTCTTTCGCACGATCACACTCTTTATTAAAAGTAGTTGGCTTGTGAGATTACAATCTTGATACCAATTAACATGCCGTTTCATTATGCATATTTCATAAATTAAAACCGTGACTGGTCCCTCGTATTATGTTGACAGCCTCATGAGACCAACTGTATAATCCATTAGTCAATACATCGTAGTCTCTTTATATTAACGTTTGTTAAGGCATCAGCAACCTTATTATATTATTACAAAGTTCATTGACTTGTTGAAGTCATGGAAGGCGGGCTTATTTTGATTAAGCTCTCTCAATCAACAATGTCTGCATCTCGAGTTTCCGTCGCCGAACTCTAATCGAAAAGGGTTCACTATCCTTTAGCATGTTTGTGATAAGCTCATTTGAAGTTTTTGCCACATCCTAAAGCTGGTTACTTGTCTTACCACGTGATTCACCAAAATCATTCCCTACGTACGCTTTAGTATTTCTAATGTTAGACATGAAATGACTTGCACTGTTTGTTTTCTAAAATTTTGCTATGAAAATGGGGAGCAAATAAGTATATACATCATGGGGCGAGGATGAGCCATTACCGCTGTTGTTGAGCGATTAGCAACTATTTGAAGGTATACAAACTTCATAATTTCCTGCTCCCTCAGATTCCTAATATTTGTCATTTTAAACTTTTTACTTTGGTTCCTAATATTTATCATTTTAAAATATCAATGCACTTTTTAACAAGATTTTCTAAATTTACCCTTGCATTAATTAGGAAAGAGATTAAATGTAAATTAGTTTATAAGTTGGTAATTAAGAAGAGAGAGAATTTTATTATAAAATAAAAAGGATGAATTAGTCATTTTAGTAGTGCATTTAATGTCTTATTGATTTTGATGAAAAATCTAAAATGACAAATATTAGGAACCGAAGGGAGTAACAAAATTGTCAAAATAACCTTTAACTAATTTTGAAACATGTACAATTGCATTAACCGTCACTAAAGTTTGAAGGTCAGATATACATTACAAATTAAAACAAGAAAATCTTTGTCAATTAATTGAAGTTGAGTTAAAGATGGCAATATTTTGATTTGAGCTATGAAGTTGATCTAAAGATCGCTGTTATTGTTAGATGTTGCTGATAGATGTTTGTTGTTGTTGAAATGATTATTCTTTAGTCTTCGAAATAGCAAAATGCATTTTGTAAACGACTAAACCTTTAATTACAAATGTTTTTTAATGCTGAAAAAGCAATAAGTAGCGGCTCATGAATTTACCAAACTGGTGTAAGTGTTCAGTTTAAAGACACCAAAATTGAAGACAATGATTCTTTTTCCATAGATACTAAAGAAGTTTATAAATATAAAATCGACGTGTCCCACGAATGTTAAGGTCTGGTGAATAAGTGTTGTCATCTTAGTTATGAAAGATTTAAGTTGTCGGAAAACTGTATTTGTATTCTTTTATTTATTCAGTTTTTATGTAGCTAGGACGGTTGTTGGGAATAATGGGAATCACATCTGTTTAAAAGAGTAAGAGAGTAACAGAACAGAACAAAAGTAGATAAGCACTATACAATTTATATCTCTACTTCAAATAATTTAGGCTACATACAACTATACATAAGACATAGGACAAATCTTATAAAGTTGACATAATTAACGTTAACAATTGTCCTCCTTTACCGTTTCTAACAAAAACTAACACATTAAGCAACGGTTACAAAAGGTTACAACGTATAGACCATACCAACCTCCACAAGAGCTGCATGAGGAATTTTAAGCGCAACTTGCGGCTCTCTACAGTTCTTATCGAGAAACGCATAGCACTTTATCAGCAACCTCTTCACAAAATTCGTGCTCTCCCGCAACGTCAAATGCGACTGCCCTAAAAAATACGCGGTCCCACTCTCCCTCGCATTTACAAGTTCCACAACCTCTTCCCTTACAGAATCCCGCATCTTAGGACTACTTTGCGGCAACATAAACCGCACCCTTTTTCTCCTGACACTATTACCCCTCTCACAGGGACCCGAAGCGGGCCCCGCAGAAGAAGTCTCTTCCCCCTCGCTTTTTTCGGACCTTGTAGACGAGTCGCTTTCGTGGAAAGTAATCAAAGCATTCTCATCGTCCCGTGATGTCATCCCGACAATCATCATTCTTCCTTCGGGGGAATTCACTGACTCGATGTCGTTTTCTTCCATCAGAATGAACTCTCCGATCGAGCTGATTATGTGCTCCTCGAAATCGTCGGTATCCCTTATATGATCACAGTACCCATACCGAACAATGCACCGGTAGATTAGGTAGTCTTTCGAACCGACCCGCCCGATGAGATATTGTTCAGTCGGGGGCACATAAGGCACTGGGAGGGGCTTGAAGGACACGAAAATCAAAACCTGGTGATAAGCGGGAAGGTTCGTGATGAAGTGGGAGAAGAAAGCCGGGATTCCCGACACTATGTCGCTGTAGATTATACCAATTCCCGGAACTCTAGAGACTCCTAGGCCGGGGCTATAATCGGTCAGCCACTCTGTGCTCACCTTGTTTTCTAAATCGAACTCGTACTTCTTTTTGCATCCATAGTGCCACGAGAGCATTATTGTGTACACGAATGCGGAAACAACTAAGAGATACCAACCACCTTCACAAAAGCTCAACAAGCAAGCCGATATATACCCAGCCTCGATACACCCGAAAAACAACAGGAAACATACAGACACGTACAGAGGCTTCTCCCATATCAATGCAATCACAAGAGACATCAGGCAAGTAGTAATCATCATTCCCGAAACGATCGCTAGACCTGAAACAAATTTAATGACACATGAACATAAACATGACAAACCCACAGTCAAGGCCAAAAGGTGTCCAATCTTTTTATTATGTTCATATGTGTATTTAAGATTTAAAAAAAATTATTTTATTAGACATAAGTTAAATTATTAACTTAAAGTAAAAAATTTGAAATAATAATCTTTTATTTAGAATTTATTTTAATATATTTCAATTTAACATAAAAAATTTTTATCATAGGAGTTCTTGTTTCTTATTTCGCCTGAGGCTCCCGAAATGTCAGGACCAGCCTTGTTCAACAACACAGAAAACGAAATATACCTGTTGCACTTGCGAGTCTGTGTATATCATGGAAAATGATTGTAGCGCCGAGGCTGAGCACCATTAACAACCAATTGACATCTGGAATATAAACTTGCCCCCGACGATTATCTGATGTGTGTACAACCTCAACCCTAGGGAAACAACAAAGCGCTAGACATTGTTTTATGATGGAGAAGCTAGCGGTAATTGTTGCTTGGCTTCCGCTAATTGAAGCAAACAGAGACAGTAATATGAAGACATGGCGAAGATGTTCTGAATTTCCGAGTTTCGAAAATTAAGTCAGAATTCATAAGCAAGAAAAGTCGGACACTAAATTAAGTAAATATTCTATCATGTAACTTACTCGGAACCGACTCGCTAAGATGGTTGAAATCCTCAGAATGCAGGTTTTTCGAAATATATGCAGCTTGGCCAGCATAGCAAAAGACTAGAAGAGGATAAACCAGGCAAGAAAATGTAATCTGCAGTAACGAAACAATACAGAGTTTATTTAACTGCGCAAAGCCACAAATATATACACCATAGATGAACGTAAGTATTTTTTTTCTACCTGGACCGATTTTTTCGAGAAATGACCAAGATCAGCAAACATTGCCTCAGAACCTGCATGGGGAAAGTTAGGAGGTTAAATTAATTATTTTACTTAAGAACCGATTTAGAGCATTCTAATAACTTACCTGCAGCACAAAGAAGAACACCGCCTAAAGACCTCCAACTTCTTTTATGAACGTTTCTCACAAATTTGAACATGTATGTTGGGGAGAGCGCTTGGATAATCTTAGGATCGGAGTAGCATATGTTATACAGGCCTACTCCAGAAATAAACAAGAGCCATATAGCGACAACTGGCGCAAAAATACACCCTATTTTACCAGTCCCATAGCGCTGTAGCATGAAAAGGCACACCAAAACTGCACATGCAAAAGGAACTGGTATATCTGTTGGAAAAGAGGCAGGGGTTACTCAAAACTATGATATAATGAAACTAATTTGTGAGCTTGATCAAAAGTAAAATGAGTGTAGTGAGCCAATATCTGTTTAAGGGATTTTACATTTTTCTAAAGCCTTCGATATGGATTCTTGTCTCTTCACTGAAGAGGAATCTGGAGAAATCCGCAAGATACAAACCAAATCACGAAACGTCAATTAAAGCTTGTTGCATGATAGGAAATGTAAAAAAAAAAAAAACAATGTTCTGTGTCGAATTTATATTTCGCTCTTACATTTGATTTCTGACAAGGATCGTTGAAGACCTGAAGAGGCTGATAATACTGAAAGGGTAAAAACAGAATTTATCAGAAATTTTCTCAAAGAGGAACATCCAATGCATCAGTAGATACATGAGCTACAAACCTACTCCCCCGAACTTTTAGTTTGACATTGTAGCTCTCTAAACTTTCAAAAAGTGCACCACTTTGCTCCATTATCGCCATGTGTCATCTCATGATTGGAGAGTGACATCTTTAAAAAGTCAAACCAATTAGAAGGTGTCACGTGGCATTCAAGGGCAAAGTGGTGCCCATTTTAAAAGTTGAGAGAGCTACGATTTCAATTTGAAAGTGCAGTAGATTTTTGTAAACAAGTTTGGGTAGGTACTGATGCAATAAACCAAAAAATAAACTTTTGTGGAGTACGACAAACCCGAAATGGACGGAGTGAGCACTGCATCCCCAATAATCATACAAGCACCAAAGAGAGCAGACAAGAGCATTAAATATTGACTGCTTTTATGTTTCTCCATTGCTCTCCTGGCCCTGGAATGAGCCTTCATCCTTTGAGTAGTGCCTTGTGCTTCATGTTGGACAACTTTCTCGGCGCTTGTATCATCTGGAATTAGTCCCACTTTAGCATTCCTGCACAATAATGAGTACAGCGCAAAAGGACCACCTGCAAGAAGCCGTTAAATATATAAAATATTCGTGGTATTTCTGCAAAATTGCATCAAGACCACCTTGAATTTGACAACTCTTGACTAATGCTACCTTGAAATTGCAAAAGTTTCAATTAGCCCCTTGAGGCCTTGAACTTGGGAAAAGTGCATCAAATTGTCCCTCAACGCCATGTGTCAGGCTATGATTGGTATGACTTTTCAAAGATTTTTCTCTCTCCAACCAAAAGTAGACATGTGGCGTCAAGGGGGCAAACTTGTACACTTTTGCCAAGTCTAGGTTCCTAAGTGGACGTTTTGAAAGTTCCATGTGACATCTCGCAAAAGTTTCCAAGTTCGAGGGAAGGCTGGATGCATTATTCCCTGTATTTGGAAAAAAGCATCAAGACCTTTTGAACTTGGCAACTTTTGTCCAATGTCACCTTGAACTTTCAAAAGTTTCAACCAACCCTCGGTTCACATCTTCAACGTCACATATCAGATTATGGTTAGTTTGATTTTTCAAAAATGCATTTTCCTACATATTCTTCTCTCTCCGGTCAGGATTTGTCACGTGGCGTTGAGGGAGCAAAATAGTACACTTTTATCAAGTTGAGGGGGTAAGTGAAACTTTTGAAAGTTCCTGAAAAAAGTTTCCAAGTTAGTGCATTTCTCTGAATGTTAAACAATTTCAAATTCAGAATACGTATTACCTTCCCCGTTATCGTCAGCCCTGAGTACTATGACTACATACTTGAACAAAGAAATAACAGTCAGAGTCCAGAAAATGAAGGAGAAGTATTCATATACAACTGTCTGTGATTGAAAATCTTCCTCAGGAATCGAACCAAAGACGTATAAAGGAGCAGTGCTCAAGCGACCATAAACCACTCCAAGGCTTTGCCATGACAAAATCAGTGTATACTTCCATGGTTCCTGTTCATTATCACAATTCAAATTCGGATAAAAAAAAACCAATTCAAAAGTTATTTTGAAGTCTATATATTGTTCAGTAAGATCGAACAGGCAAAACAGAGATTATGCAACACTAATGATTAGAAGGCCAAATTTAATCTTCCAGAACAGAAACATAATAAAGTTAATGAGTTAATAAAAAGACAAATTTAAACAATCTGATAGCTATCTAGTGAGATGAACAGTAAGATAGGAACATAAACTCTATAATTGTTTCTGCTAATGGAATCCAAATACTTAGCTACTTGAACTGTTTGTTAAACAAAACCAAAATTCATCATATTTAAAAAGGAAGGAAGTAAAAAACACGTTATAGAATCGATTTCGGTTGTTACAAACACTAATCACCAGAACCAGCCTAATTAGCAAGCAAAAAGAAGAGTCATCCATCATTAATTAACACACAAAGCCAGCAAGACAATTGACCAAGCAAAACCTTGCTGCCAATAGATGAAGACGATATAAATATAGCTTTAAGTTAAGGTATTGAAAGGCTAATGTTAAGCAGACCCACGTGATACACAAAGCTAATATGAACCCAAATGGCAAAAACCATTAAAATGCTCAGAAGAAATACAGTCCAAGTAAGAAGAGTGACAAAGCACAGAATTTCACCTGAAATCCACCGGAATACGCATTGAAACATCCTGGAGAAACCATTTACAGAGAACTTGGTAAGGAAAAAAAGAACTTAAGAGGGTGGAGCAAAAAACAATGAACAGAAGAGGAAGAGAAGCTTTTTAACGGTGGAACCAATGCAAGAAAGCAAAACGTCAAAAACTATAAATCCAAAAGAAATATCAGAAAGAATATAAAGTGCAGCAGCAACGTTTGAAGCTTTTTTCATAGTACTTGGTGTTGGAAGTTTAAAGGTGCTGATTTTTTATATTAAAGTATTGATTTGAAGGGAAGAGAAGTTAGGCTGATGTTGACGCACCACATTTTTTAACATTTTCTTGCATCATCACTATCATATGCATAAGACACATCACATGTCTTGCCTTTTAGCTGCACATGGTGCTTCATTAATTCCCCCTAATTTATTGGCAATTCAACATTATCCTACTTTTACCAAAAAGATAACATCCTCAACTCTTGAGTAGATAAAATTTCTATAGATCTGCAAATGAACCCTAAAGCAAGAACTTCAAGTTCACAAAATTCCAGACAGTTGATTTAGTGTTTTGATTGCTAATTGATGCTTTAAAAGACATGAGTTTTACACCCAAAAACATGGGATAATGTATCTATCCAAATAACTAGATTTGGATAAAGAAAACCAAAAATCAGTTTCATGAAAAAATTACAGTAAAGAAATCAGATTTTCATTAGTTCCCCATAATTTATTGGCAATTCAATATGATCCTACTTTTACCAAAAAGATAATATCTTCAACTTTAAGTAGCTGACATATACTCCATGTAGATTTGCAAATAAACAAACTTTACATCAAGAACTTCAATTTCACAAAATTCCATACAGAAAGTTGCAAGTGTTTTTTATTGCTAATTAATGCTTCAAAAAAACTTGAAAGTTTAAAAACCCAAAAACATGGGATAATGTGACTGTCCAAGTAACTGGAATAGGATAAAGAATACCAATAATCAATTTCACGTCAAAATACAGTAAAGAATTCTATATCATCCCACTTTTACCATAAAGTTAATATCTTCAGCTGTTAAGTAGCTAAAAATCCTATAGATCCGCAAATGAACAAACTCTCCAACAAGAACTACAAGTTCATAAAATTCCACACAGAGAGTTGCAAGTATTTTGATTGCTAATTGATGCTTCCAAAAATAAGAAAAAAAACATGGGATTATAATGTGTCCAAAGAAAACCAAAAATCAGTTTCATGTCAATATAGAAATCAGATTTTCTGTGACCTATCAAATATTCTCAGAATCACAAGCTTTCTCCCAATCATCCACCACACTGGAAATGCTTGCACCAGATTCCGTCCCTGAATTAGAAAAGCTTCCATTGCATTCTGCAAAACCCTCGGTCTTAATTCCGTCCAAATTCTCAGCATTCGAACTACTACTACCACCCGATTCAGAATCCAACACATTCCACCGATTAACCGAAGCAGAAACCGAAGCCTCTTTCCCTCTCCAAGCAGAAGCCTGAACATCAATAAAGCCTTTTCCCCACTCTTCACCACCACCCCAAGAATCTCGAGCAACAGCCCTTTTCCAATTCCTATTACCACCAGACGAACCATTCACGATGCTCTGCTGAATTACCAAAATAGCCCCGCAATACACCGACCCATACTCCAGCCTCCTCATAGCCGTCGCGGCCCGCGCCGGGTCGTTAAACACCGCCAGCGCGTTTTTATCGTCCAGCCAAACAAGTTCGCACTCCCCGCCGAATCTCAGAACCAACGAGCTTATTTCCGGATTCGCCTCCCTCGGCAAATCCCGAAACAAAACCACGAGCCTAGGATCCATGTCCACAAGAGGATCAAAATCGGGAGGATCGATTCCGGTAACCAGTCTAGACGGGGCTTTCGATTTCGGGGTAGCACGAGCCACGATGAAACGCTTCGGCTCCCAACTGGCGGCGTAAATCGCGAGCTTCCACCGCTCGGCGATCAACCTAACTGCGTCTCTCTTATCCTTCACCATGGGGCAAAATATATGAACCTTGAGAGATTTATCAGTTGTTGTTGTTGTTGGCCCTCGATTTTTGCCGAGCACGAGGTACTTGCACCGATCTTCCACCGCGAGAACCCATTTCGAATCGCGCCGATACAACTCGGCCACCCCATCGTCGTTTTCTCCAAAACAAAGCGCTTCCAAGCTTGGTTGAGCCTTCTTAGCGCATTCATCGTCGCATAAGAGTTTCCTTTGGCCGAGCGGGATTTTTGTTTGGCAAGCCAATTCTGTAGGTTGAAGTGGCGCAGGCAGATTCTGAGCAATTGACGCTTCGAAAACAGTGTCAGAATCAAAACCGCCATTGCCACAAGGGAGAGGTGTCGAAATCCTGCCGCACGAACAAGTAATCGTCTCGGGAAACTCGCATCTCGCGTCAGGACAAGGCAAAAAAGGATGGCAAAGGGCATTGCAAGTGTGCCTGCAATCCCTCCTAGGAACGCCACATGGCTGCCCACAAGAGGCTCTTGAAATCGAACCAAATTCAGTTATACTTAAATTGTCACAAGGTGGCGAATGGCATGTTCTAACACAAGCATGTAATCCACACTGCCTAGTTTTACCACATAGTTTATTACATCTAATTTCTTTTGAGCCACAAGGAATGTTGCCAAGAATCACATGCCCACCAACACATTCTTTTGCTATGGGGAACGAACAAGGGGGGCAGTCGCCAATGTGGCAGCTATGGGTGGCGGTGTGTCCACATGGCTGAGCCACCGAGCAAGTGAGCTGGCACAAAGGGATTGGCGTGCCACATGGCAGAGGAGGAGGAATAGAAGTTTTTCCACAAGCACAGCTCAAATCGGTGAAGATTGTCTCGAGACAAGGCGGGCAGTGACCGCTATGGCACAAATTTTCACAATTATGCTGTCCACATCGCAGTTTCTTCCCGCAATGTATTTGACAAAAGTGAGGATCGAAATCCGTGAAGTTGACATTTTTAGGGTTTGAAAGTGGGCAACACCTTTCGCTACAGCGGTGCCTCCCACAATTCTTCTTTCTACCACAAGGCTTCTCACAAGTGAAGTTTTCATGCTTTTCGCTAGTTTTGTAGCATTGGATAGTTTGAGAGGTCGATCCACACCAACATTTTTGAGTGACGAGGAGAAGACAAGGAGGGCAATCTCCACCATGGCATAGCTCCTTACATTGATGAACTCCACATGGAAGAAGTTTGCCACATGTCAGTGAACAATTCGCTATTGGATCCAAACAGCTGTTTCTTTCAACCTGAAGACTTGTTTTTCCGCAATGGCACGAGTTTACTTTACCCGGCATTAACTCACAAACCCTACAAGGGCCTGGATGGCACTTTTCACCACAAATATGATTTCCGCAATCAAGCATTTTCTCACATGTAGAATTACAAGAAAAAACGCCCTCTTCAGCTTTCACTTCGCCTTTCAAAGACATGTTTCCACAAAGTAGAACCTCTGTTTTCTTCTTGCAAAAACACGAGGCGTTGATTGGAATTCGACAAGGATCACAAGGACCCACGTGGCAAGTTTTCTCGCATTGGTGGTGCGAACATTCTAGAAGCTTATCACAGCTTTGACCACATGTTGGAACAGAGCTCCTATCAGAGCATCTCGTTGTCATAACTTTCTTCCCACACGGGCAACGCCGCGGCGGAGCAAATGCTTTACAGGGGGGGCACGGCCCTGGGTGGCATTGCAAGACACAGCGATGAGGGCAAAGATCCTCCTTGTTCTCACTAGGATTTTGAACTGCCTTTTCAAGCTGTTTACCACATGGTTCGCCACATGAATGGGGCGTCAAATACAAATCTGAAGGTGGATTGGTTCTATTCCCGCAAAAGCAAGCATAATGAATCTCTTTGGATGATGTGAGTTGCACTGACTGGCATCCAGGGCACCGCCAATTGAAGCCCTGATTCGTCTCAGCTGAGAAATCGCTAGAAGTGGGAGCTCGAGCCCATTTCTTGATGCAATGCAAGTGAAAAATCGAGTAACAGCTTGAGCAAGACCAAATTGATGCAGACCTTCGCACCATATCGTAGCAAATCATGCACTCAACTGCGCCCTTCACGAGTTTCTCCTGAATTTCATGAACAAGCTGAGGCAAAATCGGGTTTTTCGACTCCATAACCTCCTGATTATGGCTCCTTCCTCTTTCATTCTTTTGATTTTTAGGCCGATTGTTGCGACCCCTAGAGGAGGCAGCATTATTGGGGTTTCTACCACCTGCTCCATTAGGGTTCGAATTGAAATTTGACGGTGGAGTCTCAACAACATTTTGGGAGGATCCTTTAGGAACCCATGTTTGGCGAGCATTTTGATTGGAAAATCTGGTCCTATTACTGTGATCACTTCGAGAAGGAAAGCTCATAATTTGATTACTATAACCCTCCACCACAACCGATAAAGAATCCACGAGAAAATGTAAAATCCCCAAAAGTGAATCGACACAAACTGCACCCGGAAATGAAAACAAATAAAATTGGGTCAATTAACCCCCAGATTGTCGCAATACTCAATTCCAGAAAACACTATAAATTAAAAAGAAATTGCTAAGCAAACCCCGTAATCGTATAAACACAACATTGCAAACTACAATCGGTCCCAATGAATTCCAAGAACAGAGTCCAAATACAAGAAAAAATGACAATGGAAAA
>CATIWQ010285417.1:0-11913 GCA_949673415.1 Euphorbia schlechtendalii
TTTTCTTCTAACTTCTTTTTTCTTGGATCCAAAACACTTTTGGATCCCAAATTTCTTCATCTTTTACTCAAATTTCTTCATCTTTTTATAAAATTTCTTCATCTTTTCTTCTTAAATCCTCAGATATTCTCGGGTCTAAAATCAATTTAGAACCTAAGTCTAATTATCTTTTGGATAAATAAACATATTATTTTCCAACATAACCATTATTTTCACAATCAAATCAATAACTACAAAAACAAACGAGGAACGCTCCCGGGAATCAAACGGACACGCCGAAGTGGATTCACGCCAAAAGGGTAAAGCCTCTGAGTTCCTAGAGCTGCAAATTCCATGTTCATCTTCTTTTCTTTTTAATTTTTATTTTTGACCTAATAATTATTTTTATTCCTTGTTATTGTAAATAATGTTGTAATTCTCCTTCTTCTTTTATTTCTTTTTAATTTTTGTATTAGAATAACCCCACGAAGGGAATAAGATATATTCCCGGATAACAGACCTCACCTTTTGCCATGCGATCATTTTCACTAACAAAATTTATCAACATACGTGTAAATAAACATGAACTATTTTTATTTAAATTAACTGCTTTAAAATCGTCGATGTTTTAATTAGGCCACATGGACCTCGATAAAATCAAATCGAACATACGTGGTATGTCCCCTATGCTAACCTTTGTGGATGCAGGTTAGATGTATGTTTAGGCTTTTATTTTTCCTTCGGGTATTACACATATTTTTACAGGAAATGTAGTTAATAAGGTAGCGGGCGGTTGCATCCCCCGATTTTTGAAAGCCTTGTAATTTTACTTTTCGCTTTTTTCTTTCCGCATTTACTTACTGTTTTGTGCATGGTTTATTATTCCTCTTTGTGAATGATTTATTATTTCACAATACGTGAATCATGCATATAAACTTCAAAAATGACCTAAGTGCGAATATGCATAATTAAGAAAATACGGTTTTCTATATAATGTGATCACTTAAGAAATAAGTAATTTATCCCGGACCTGAATCTCTGTGTCTTGGTGGGCCGTCCCCCGGACGTTAAGCCTCACAGGACTCTAATTCCTGGAAAGAGCTAATCTAGGTGGCGACTCCATACTAAGAGACGGGCAGATTCGGGTTCGAACAGACCTTAAACGTTTTTCACCTTTTTCTCTTTCAACTTTTTTCCTGAGTCCCCGATCCGGTGCTCTTCTCTTTTTCAAACACCCCGGTGGACCGTGCCTATGAAATCACGCGCTCTCGGCCCACCGCTCCGTGTCACCCGCTCACAACTAGCAAAAGAAGTATTAGTGCTTGGAGACTCAGCCCTTGTTATTAAACAAGTCACTAGCAACTGAGAAATAAGAGAAGAATCACTCCGTCCTTACGTGGAAGCAGTATGGAAAATCTCACAAAAAATTTTCAAATGCATCTTCAAACACGTGCCCAGGGATGAAAACCAAATGGCAGATGCACTCGCTACACTAGCATCAATGTGGGAGGGCCCTAAAACTCAGTCAATCAAACCCATCATACTGCAAATGGCCAAAGAACCCTTCTACTGTCACCTAGTGGAAACAGAGGACCAACAAGTTATTGGGAATTAGTCCTTCGACATCGTCAAATTTTTACAGACAGGGGAATACATAGAAGGCGCAACAAACTCTGAAAGAACCTCATTACAATGAATAGCGACTCAGTTCCGTCTAGTAGAAGGGGACCTGTTCAAATGAATATCAGAAGGAATGCTGTTAAGATGTCTCACGGAATAGGAGGCGCAGTTGGTAATGCGACAGATGCATTCGAGGAAATTGTGGTCCATACATGAATGGGATAGCATTGGCTAAGAAAATACAATGCCAGAGCTATTATTGGATAACAATGGTCACAAACTATGTATCAGAAGTACAAAAGTGACATGAGTGCTAGATTTACGGTGACATCAGCCATCTACCCCCATCCGAACTCTATAGCTTATCTACTCCTTGGCCATTCTCAGTGTGGGGCATCGATATTATTGACGAGATTTGGCCAAACTTGACTAATGGACATTGATTCATTATAGTAGCAGTTGACTACTTTTCAAAATGGGTGGAAGTCGAATCCTACACCAACATCAACGCTAAGAAGATGGCCAAGTTCATTGAAAAGCATATATTTGCCCGATATGGCATCCCTCATCACATTGTATCGGATAATGGGGTTCAATTCAAAGGATCCACATCAGACCTAATGAGGAAATTTGGGATCGAGCACCATTGGTCATCACCATACAGGCCACAAGCTAATGGAGCAGTATAAGCAGCTAACAAGGCGATTAAGAAAATCTTGAGTAAGATGGTTGTTACCTATAGGGACTGGGCTGATAAGTTGCCATTCGCAGTATGGGGATACAGGATGAGTGTCAAAACTCCCACCAATCAAACTCCTTTCTCGCTAGTATATGGGATGGAAGAAGTTTTACTGGTGGAAATGGAAGTGAAATCGCTTCGAGTAGCACTGGAGGCGAGGTTAGAGGAGTCAGAATGGGCAAAGGCCAGATTTGAACAACTGAACATGATTGACGAACAGCGGCTAAAGGCACTAGATCATTTGTAGATGTACCAATAATGCATGTCTAGGGCATACAACAGTCGAATTAGGGCTAGAAGCCAACCATTAAAAGCTGGAGACTTGGTTCTGAAATAAATGAGACCCTCAAATGCGAATCAACGGGGAAAGTTTGGCCCGAACTGGGAAGGCCCTTATGTCATTAAGAAAATCTTGAGCAAAGGAGCTTCCAAGATCATGGATATGGAGGGAAACGAATTCGTCAATCCAGTCAATCAAGATAAGCTCAAGCGCTACCATGTGTAAAAGCAAAAGAAATAAATTTACAAAAGTGGTACACCAAAAAAAGAGAGAAACCAGTCCGCCAAATGGTATTTGGTCATTTGGGTAACAATTAGGACCATTCTTGTGTAAAAGTCAGAAATGTCTGATGAGTTGAGAACCCGTGAAGGGCGGCTTAGGCAAAAATTAGGACACTATGAGGAATAGAGGGACCGCGAGTTAGAAAACTTACTCTAGGCTAACTGGCTGCAGGACTCAAATCATTGGAAAACTTGTACCCTTTATAAAGTCGTTTAATGAAATGTATTGTGTTTGCAAAGATTTATGTTTATGTTTATATGAATACTGTGCACACAGAATATCGCAAGTAATTAAAATTCGACAAAATTTCATAATCTAAGAATAAGTCAAAAACACAAGTTAGAAAACAAATGACTAAAACAAATAAGATCTAAGGGTGCCAGTCATTCCACCGTGCGCGCTTCCTCGAAGTATGGGGAAGGGGGTCCAAACCATCTTCATCCCTCTCCCACTCACGAGACACCATGAAATGCTTATCAGCATCGGGGAGAACCTTGATCTCACCAAGCCATCCATTGAAGAATTCGTTAGTATCTGTGGTCTCCGGGGTGGTGTAATCCAACATAACAACTCGAGCACGTACCCAAAGCCTCCGTAGAGCATCAGGTGTGTCAAGACCAAAGTCATGGAACGGGTCAAGCATAGAGACCGAAGAACCCGTTGCTGACGCCCGTACTACCTGCATAGATGAGAAGGGGAATAGAACGTAAAGCCAAACAGCCCCATCAGCAAAACACCAGAATCATGGACATCGATAACCATGAACAGAATCTCCAACCAAGGACTAAGCCAACGAACCTCAGAAGATCGGTAGGAGCCCAGAATCTCGACCCAAGCATCCTCACTCAACGAGCGATGGTAATGCGAAGGGAGATACCGAGCCTTCCCTAAGCGTGGATCAGTAGTCAAGCGAAGCTTCTCCAACAGCCACACCTACACTAATCCATTTGGTTAAACAAACAACTAAAATCATAAAAGAAAGAGGTAAGGAAAGAGAATTACCTCGAGCAAGGCAAAATGGTCTCCTACTAAGTCCAGGTTCACCGAAGCAGTGTCCAAGTGAACCAGACTCTCAGCCAAGGCTAAAGCTACTGGAGATAGGCTTGTGGAGAGTGGGTCAATCACTGACAGCAAGCGGAAAGGGGCAATCGCTCCAACCCCACAAACAAACTCCGCCAGAAGAAGCAAAGTCACCATCGAGGGCCAAGCTAGATGACTGCTAGGTGTATTCTCACACCAGCTAAGAACAGCTTCAACTCGGAAGCCGCCAACGTCAGGGGGAGCTGACAAAAAGTGCCCACTTGACTCCAGGTTCCATAAACCCTTCAGCTTATCCTCACCTCCAAATTGGAAAGAAGGAAAGGCGAAGGATAGTCTCGTAGGAGATATTGGCAGGGAGTCCTAAAATATCATGAAACTCCTCAACCAAGGGGCAAAGCTCGAAGTCGACAAAATGAAAGACATGAGTGGCGGGATCCCAAAACTTTAGAGCAGCATGAATGAAGGCCATATTCACAGGCCTGAAAGTAAGGTACTGAAGACCCCACACACCAAAACTCTCAATCCTTCGCCAATTAGGTCCTTGAATGGTGCGGAGAAAGATCCTAAGGTGCTCATTATGGGTCGACATCAAAAGGAAGATAGCTAAAGAAAATCCCTCAAGATCGATGTTGCCTACACATATTAACCACATTCATTAGCATTAACATTCATTCATACATATATGAAAAACATTCACAAGAAAGCAATCATATTCAAGAAATAAAACACCACATGTGGGGACCCGGCACTGCAGATGGCCAAAGTCCCCTTTTCTTTCATAAATCAGAAGTTTTCTTTTTTCTACAAAGAGGAGCTATCTAAAAAGTCTAGTTCAAAAAAAAAGAGGAATCTAAAACTAAAGCTAAAGGGGAAACTCCTAAGCACGCGTTATCTACTCATTATCTCCACCCACCAGATCTCGAGGAACCATGGTAGATATCTCAAGGTCCTCAACACCCAGTCTTCCGGGAGCACCATCCGCTGAACCAGACATAGGAGGAGGCTGGGAAGTGTGAAGAAAACCGGCGTCCCATTCTAGAGTGAAGAGTCACCCAGCATCTGGGCCATCATCAAGTAGGGAATCGATATCAAATGTAAGAGGCTGGTGAGGACCCGAGGTGGAAGCCCGCCATTCTGCTCGAGCCTGCTCTGCTGCATCATTCTGCAATAGCAACTCCTGATACTGAGCTTGCAAACTCTGGTGACTAGCTTCCAAACTCTGATGTTGAGCCTCCAAACCCTGATAACAGACTCCCAGCTCTTGATGGCTAACCTCAAGGCTACGATGGCTAATATCCAATGACTGGAAGCGATCGTCAAGCTCTTGATAGCGCCGCTCGAATCCTCACTCCTCGTCGCCGTATCCTACAGTCATAAAACATTTCATGAAAATCACATCCATGTATGTAAAAAAACATGACATTTCATGCATCGTATATGACAGGTCAAGAAAAACGATATACCCATGTGACCCCATCCTACCAAAGCATTAGGTCCCTCAATGCAAAAGAATGGCGGGCCACCTGATCCATATCCTCACGTACGACTTGCAAAAGGAAATGAGCGAGTAAACAAATGTCAAGATGTCCCCAAAGATCACTGGTGGTCTAAAACTCACATGAGTAGTGTCGATAGGATCATATGCCAAGGTGTGAAAGCTCGGGGGAAGAGGCACCTCTCGCGAGGTCCCCATGGAACCCATCAGGTAGAAGGTAGAGTCGAGGGGAATCGCAAACCTCCCTTCAACAACTCCCAACAAAGATGTGCTTACCCCCCCGACCATAGCGTTCAGATCAGGCACTCGAACACTTTTCCGGGCAAACTCCTACAAAGACAGAAGAATAGTCAGAAATGAATCAACGTGAATAAAAAGATTAACACATTTCATACCCATCATCCCACTCCAATGTCGCTAGCTTCTGCACTAGAACCACCATCAACTCTCGGACCCCTAACATGAGAAGGGGGACGCGCCTCCTCGGGCTGAGCCAGCAGACGAAGCAAGAGCAACCTCTCCCGAATAAAGGCCTCGTAGTCACCGCGACATCCTGAGAACCTCACGCCATGCTCCTCGAAGAGTACCTCCCGCTCCTCGGGATCGGTAATCACCAAATGCGCACAAAATAGTTCGGTGGGAGGTGCAGGTGGAATGCGCCTATCAGACACTGTCTTGGTCCGCCAGAACTGAATACGCTCACTCAAGTATCACTCACAGGTCCTGGGCTCCTCAAGGATGAAGCGATTGCGATCCAAGTCTCGTTGGATCTCCTTTGCCATTTGATAGCTTGGGAAGCCCTGCCACGGGTTACGCTCCACCTGAAAAGAAAGAACAACAAAGTCAGAATAAATTTGAAGATAAAAAGGGCAATCATATCAATAAAAACGAGGTCCATCACCTGCTCGAGAGCCAACTCGCAAAGATGCTGATAGTAGCCAACGAAATAAAAAACATCCCCCTTGAAAGATGAATAAATCCGGGCCATACACGGGGAATCCTCCGGAGCATCAGCAAACTGTGGGGCTTGAAGAAACTGATAGAAGAAGGCCCACGCCTACAAAAATAAAGAGGTTAATCAATAAAAAAAATTGACGTACACAATTTATAAGGTAAGCAGACAATACCTGAAGAACCATGGGGCAGCAACGTAGCGACCGTACGCGACCCCGAACAGCCAAGTCAAGAGCAAAATATGTCTGAGCCAGGATCGCCCGTGGCCAGTTAAGGCCACTAACCTTGTCCAGGTCTGCTAGCGGCTCAATCTACCCATAATTGATCTCATTGTTCGAGACCGGGAAGAACGTGATACTAACAAGGTGGCAATAAATGATCGGACATACAAAGGAATCTCAACCTCAGAAATAGACCGTCGACTCGTCCAGTAATCGAACAACGCACCATAACTCAACGACCACCCTCTAGGGTCGACACCGAGCAAGTCTCTAATGCTGTTACAAGCGGTGGGAGCCTTGAAGAACAGCTCCAAAAAGGCATCAAATCGGATCACAGTACCAGCCCATGGTAGACCAGTGATCGCTACAATGTCAGAGGGAGTAATGGTAACCTCCCCGATCAGGAAATGGAAAGTGTGCGAAATGTCGCATCACCTCTGAGTAAGCACAATCAACATCGCATATGGCAGTAATGTAGGTCATAAAGATCGCGCCAGAGGACCAAATCTGGTGGCCTCGATGGCCTAGACGAGCTCTAGGTGAAAAGAGGTATGATGGTACCATGTCTGTATGGTAGTATACCCACCTGTAGGGTGAAGTATGGGAGACTACAAATAAAATCAAATAATACGCAATTAAAAGCAAAACGGCGAGAAAAATACCAAAATAATTTTTCTATCAATTTCTATTTGATATTTTGGATCCAAAACACGTTTGGGTCCTGAACGTTATTTTCAAATCATTTTCTTCCTACATTTCTTAAAAATCTTAAGATATTCTTGGATCTAAAAAAAATTTAGAATCTGAGTCTGATTACCTTTTAGATAAATATTTTCTTCAAAAATTATCGGGTCCAAAACAAGTTTGGACTCCAAGTTTTAATTATTTTCCTTTCTTTTTTTCAAAAAATAAAAATAAAAAAAATTAATAAAAAGATAAATAATATATACGTATAGAAGCGACGGGGCCCCGAGGCCCGCCGTTGGAAATTCCGACGAGCCCTCGGGACTGAGCCAGGCTTCCTAGCTAGAGACTTTGGCGAGGTCCTAAGGACCCTCGCCAAAGAGTCTGGTGAGGGTCCTATAAGGATCCTCACCAGAAAAAATTCCGGCGGATCTAGATTCGTCTATGTTTATTATTTCTAGATTAAAATTCCGTGACATGGTTCAAGGATCAGTTCAAATCTAGTTCCTAAACAGGATAAAATCATATTAAAAATGGTAAATAAAAGTGTCTTTAGCAAATACCTCTATCCGGGACAGGTGAGGCTGAGCCGGAAAATCAGGGTCCAGCTTATTTATCGGGGAAGTAATGGTAAACCCCAGCATAGTATCGGTCATCGCCAAATTGTATGCGATGTCAATGTCAATAGAAAATACTCTGGGATCATCAGTAGGTCGAGGAGCGAGACTGGGGGTGAAGCAGAGTCCCCTTCCAGCTACCTTTTTTTGCTAGAGAGAAGGGAGAGCAAAAGTGTTTAGAAAGAGATGATGAGTATGAAAAGTGAAAGAATAAAGAAGGTGAAGCCATATTTATAAGGAAAATAAGTGGGCCCCACCTATTTATTTGTTTTATTATTTTGCGATGGAAGCCTCTTAACACCACGGAACGATGCACGGGACACCCCCGATATTTCTCAAACTCATTTATTCCTCAATGTCTTAATTTTTGATTGAAGGGGCAAAAATTTTTGCTCCACATAAACTCAATAAAATAATTAAATAATTCATCTTAAAATGTATTAACATTATTTTCTTTTTCTGATTTGTTACAGGAAACAATTCAACATCTGCAGGAAATTCAAAATACAACCGAAGAAGGAAACGGTTATCTCGACGGCCGAAGAAAGAAACAGCCTCATTTATCAACCGAAGAATGAAACGGTTGCCGACTACAACAGGGACACCGAAGAGAGAAACGGTAGACCCCCCACAAGGGGCATCAAGCACCTAATGATGCCGAAGAAAGAAACGGACAATCATACGAAGACACAGCGCTAGAAAGGAAGGCCAATTTTATCAATTGAAAGCAAGAAGTCACCGAGCACATCAGTCAGGTATTCTCTCTATCCCTCCTCTCTTTTCATGTGATAATACTGGTTATACGACCATCAATTATCACACGAGGGGCAGCTATGAGCACGGGATTTTGTACCAGCTCGCGCGTTTGATGATGATGTCTTTTCCGGGATTTTATCCTTGAATCACACAATTTTCGAGTATCCTGATGCATCCGAATGAGAATTCTCCTCGTCTTTAAATTCGAAAAGGACGTTTCTAATAAAATTACTTAATTCGAAAAATTAAAAAAATAATAATAATAATTAATAAAAAAATAATAATAAAAACTTGACAGAAAATCTGATCCAGGCATCTGCATCGCCAAAGGCGGGCGAGGCGCGCCAAGCTCTTTGGCGAGGCACATGGCCTCGCTAAAGCCGCCGCAAGGGGCCTCGTCGAAGTTTTTTTTTTCGGTGAGACCCCTTGCCGGAAAATCTTACCTTTTTTGGATTTTTTGGGATTTTCCTATAAATAGTAGGATCATTCTCGATAATCGAGGTCCCAAAATTATCAGATTAAAAAACATAGCTTTAGAACGACTTTTTATTATAACTTTTTTTACCTAAACTTAAAGGACGAGGAGGATTTCTCAAGAACCGATCGGGATTCTTCGACGTGGATTCGTTAAGTAAGGGTAAGCCTTTGAGTTCCTAGAACTACAAATCTCGTGCTTTCAGTGTTTGATTTCTTCTTCTGATTTCATCTATGAACCTAGAATTTTAATTATTTTTATTTTTTTTTCAATTGTTGTAATTCTTCTTTATCTTTTTCTTTATTATAAGGAGATGTATCTTAGAACACCCCCACGAAGGGAATAAAATATTTTCCCGGATAACAGACCACATGTTTTACCATGCGAGCAATTTCATTAATTAAAATGAGCAACCAATATACTAATAAAATGAAAGGTTTTTATTTAAACAACAAACACAATATCGCGATTGATTTTTTTTAGGCCACGCGGGCCTCGCTAAATCCAAAATCGAACATAGTGTTATCCCCTATGCTAACCTTTGTGGATGCAGGTAGATTAGGATTAGATGTATGTTTAGGATTTTAATTTTCCTTCAGTATCGCAATTTCAATTTTTGGGAAATGTAATTAATAGGTTAGCGGGCGGTTGCATCCCCCAATTTTTTAAAGCCTTGTAACTTTCATTTTCCGCTTTTACTTTCCGCTTTTACTTATTGTTTTGTGGATGGTTTATTTTTCCACTTTGTGAATGATTTATTATTTCGCAATACGTGGTTCATGCATATAAACTCCAAAACGACCTAAGTGCGAATATGCACAATTAAAAGAAAATAGTTTTCTGTAGATGTAATTTAATGTGATCATATAAGAAATAAGCAACTTATCCCGGACCCGAATCTCTATGTCTTGGTGGGTCGTCCCCTGGACGTTAAGCCTCATAGGACTCTAATTCCTAGAAAGAGCTAATCCAGGTGGCGACTCCACATTAAGAGACAACAGATTCGGGTTCGAACCGATCTTAAACGTTTTTCGCCTTTTTGTCTTTCAACCTTGTTTTTCTTTTTTTTTCTTTTCTTTTATTTCTTTTTTTTTTCAAAACACCCCGGTGGACCGCGCCTATGAATCCGTGCGCTCTCGGCCCACCACTCCTTGTTGCCCGCTCACAAGCATCCTAACGGAGGTTCTGTATGAGACGAGACCGAATTCAAAGCAGACGCAAGAATTGTGGGAATTGATGACTCCCATTAAAAAGTGGATACGGTTTGATCAACTTTAGGTTTCACTTGCATACCTTACAACTTTGCTTTGTTTTCTACTTATGCTTTCTATTTCGAAGTTTATGATATGTCTATGTGTCATATTGTGTATTTCGTGTTGAGTCTTTTATATTAATCAAGTTATATGCTTTTGAGTTAACTTTAAGAGTGATTTTGGGGTTAACAAGATTGTGTATATTCACTGGATTTGTGATTATAACACTATTTAGCAAGCCAACATTTTTGCAATGGTAACTTGCTAAATATGGCTATATGAGAGCGACCCGTACTAAGCATAGTACTATTGTTATCCATGTTTATATAATCATCTTAATTCGTTTGCACTAGATTTAGAAAAGTCAATTTAGGTGTTGCTCTGTGGTGAATAATTGAATATTTGAGTGTCTAGAACCGAATCTGTTAAAGTAGTCTAGTTTATGTAATATCTTTGATGATTTTGCATATTTTCTTTGCTATACTTTTTGTAGGGATAATCTATATTGATTTCTTCTCCTCTAATCTATTTACACATTTATCTATTTATTTACCATCATATCCCAACCAACCCAACAACAATAAAAATTATCTATTTTTGTTTACCCCATTACTCTAGTTGGTCTTTAGAACCGAATTCCTTCCCTGTGAGATTGATATCTTTTAAAACTACATCGAAATTGTATACTTGCAGTGGTCATCATTTTTCTATTTGATAAGCAGTATTGACAACACGTGTTCGTATTTTGAACTTTTATCTTATAGGTAGAAAGGTGGGGAATAAGGTTTTTGGCTTCATTACAAAATATAAGCCCTCAGAATAAGTAGAGTCAAAACCTTGCGATCATGCATAGTATAAGGTAGGCTCTGATACCACTACAGGTTAATCAAGATAGTAACTGAACATGAAAATGTTGCAAGGTAGAATTTCAAAACTTAAAATTAACCTAAGGATCTCCTAAGCAGCCATGATTGATATAATCTAAGTTAAAATGTTCTACAAATGCTTTTATGTTTATAAAGCTTATAAAAAAAACCTAGCATCTAAATTTAGAACATTACAAGTTGAAGCATGTTTTCTCTTTCTTTGGTTGTGGTGTTCCCTTATAGCAATTTGGCAGAACTTTGTTAGCATGAGCCTCCAAACTCTGATGGCCTCTACGATTGATCCACACGGATCTTCATCGACCAAAACCTTGTTGAGGTAGAACCAACCTGAAAATAAAATTGAAAAGGCTCACTTTAATTAGAAAAATCCTTCAAAAGAATTCTTCGTTGTTTGGAGAAACTTGTGAAGAATCTCGCACAATGAATGAAGAAAGAGATGTCAAGCTCAGAGAGAAAAGCTAAGCTGAAGTGTGGAATAAAGAGGAGCAGGAGGCCTATATATAGGGAAAAAGGGAGAGTGTTTGACTCCCCCTCAAACACAAAGTGGGATGGGAATATCCCTTCCCACTTAGTGGGTTAGCCGCGTGGGTAACTTGGATACGCGGGTTAAACCGCGAATCCTCACAATGG